>NW_019384231.1:142082-173578 GCF_000648655.2 Copidosoma floridanum | reverse complement strand
TATATATATATTTTTTTTTTTTTCACTTTTTTTGTATAAAAATGTCAATTCTTACAATTGAATTTCCATTTATGTTTCTTTCAATATATATGTACACGTTGAGCTACTGTCTGACTGTAAACTTTTTATTTAGTATCTATTGTAGGCTATGATAATTTTATCTTACGTAATACAATTTCAAAAATATTTTTCTTACCTCAAAAAGACCCAAAGCATATAGAATTTCTTGAAATTAATATTTGCAAATTTGAAAACTCATATGTCTGGTAACGAATAAAATGATTTTTTTTTCTCAAAAACAATAATTTAAAAATTACAATGATTTTTAAGGCAAGTTAACATGATTGCTACCCTCAGTATAAATTTAAGATAACATTTATACACATTTACAGTATATAATACAATGAATAACTCGTAACTTATTCCTTGAAGATTTGCGTGTTAAACGCATGTGCTTACGAAAATCATGGGTAAAATTTCAGAGGCAAGTGCCGTACGATTAAAAAGTAATGTTATTGTAACGAAAGACAATAAATTTATCACTTCAGTAAATATAAAATTTTTTTACAAGCAAGCGCGCGATGTTGATACATCTTGTGTAACATCAGTATAGTCATTTAATGACAGTTTTTTACCGATTTATCGTTTGCTAAAAACTAATGATAAAGTAGTCAATTCCTGTTTAATCGGCAGATTTTTTTTTTTTTTTCTATCGGTGATTGAAAACTTTTTGACTAGATATAAATATAAACGTTAGAAGAGCATTTACTTTGTTTACGTATGTAATCGAATAGCAAAAGCATCGTCGACGGAAAAAAAAAAAAAAAAAAAAAAAAATCTCTTATTCATGCAAAACCACTGGCTACATCAATAAAAAAGCTCTACTCGTAAAATACGAAAATCTTGTCCGAGACTAGAATTAAATAATAAATAAAATATAAAAATTTCGATACGTCGTATAGAGGAAAAAAAAAAGATAAACAAATGGTGCTAGTACTAATTACATGACGGAACACTTTGACGAACGTCGGCGCTTTCGACGATTCTTCTCTAATTCCGTAGGAGGCTGATTCCTTATGATACGTACGACCTGCGAAAAACACACGATTGATGAATTTTGAATGATTGAGAAGCCAGTTATGAAAAAAGTGCATTGCGTGATATGGAAACCTCGTGAAAAGCAGCATCGACGTTCAAGGGAGGATCCTTGGCTGAAGTTTCGATGTAAGGAATGTCCAGCTTGTGAGCTAATTCTCTGCCCTGCTCCTCGGTAACTTTGCGCAGGTGGATCAGATCGACTTTGTTGGCGACGAGCAGCATCGGGTATACGTCCCTGTCCTTGACCCGCAAGATTTGTGTATGAAAATTGACAATGTTTTGGTAGGACTGCTTGTCGGTGACCGAAAACACGAGAAGGAAGCCATCACCCTTGCGCATGTACTGCTCCCTCATCGCGCTGAACTCCTCTTGACCCGCCGTATCCAGCACTGCGAGAAAATAATAATAAGTACAATCAAGTACGAACGACGTTCAATCAGGCTGTAGGTGTAATACGCATATATTATAATATGTATAAGTACTTGCCATCGAGGACACACCACTGCTTGTCGACCTCGGTGTGCTGTATGTAGCTGTCCTCGATAGTGGGGTCGTAGTCTGTGACGAAGAGCTTCTGGAAGAACTGTATGGTCAGGGCGCTCTTGCCGACACCGCCGTCGCCGACCACGACGAGCTTGTAAGTCACAAGGTTCTCATTGTTGGGTGGACGAGTCATGCCGATTCCTGAACGGGCTGCGCCGCTGTCGATCTCGGGATTAATCCTGATGATTCCCCCCCCCCCACCCGCCCACCCTCTCTTTTCGGCTCGTGATTATCTCGTCGACCTCTGAAATTCGTAATGATAATGACGACGAATGAAAATTGCACATAACAAGTTTTATCATAAATTTTACACTTATTTTTACTAAAGTCTGTATATTACATGCACGGGGAGTAGGTGATTAGCAAATCACACAGACAGACCCGTGCCTTGACAATGAATTTTACCAATTAGATGGGCCCATGGTGACACATTTCAGTCTACCCGTAAATACAGCACTACTCGATCGTGTCGATACTTGAGTACGCTGTAGAGATTATTTATTCATCAACAAATACTTGATAATGTGAATTCCTATGTGGCTTTAATAAATCAATGTTACAACCAAAAATACAATTAATAAAATTCTTAAGCGGAAGTTTAATAAGTTGACATCTATTTTCATCGTTTGATAATATTGAATGTAACCCTTTAAACATTAATAAAACACGAATCTCCGCGATGATTTTCGAATTTATCAAGATTTATTAATATTTTGCACAGCTTTTTAGTGGGCTTTTTTATTTATCGTATATTATTGCTCGTGTTATGACATTAGATGGGAAAAAAAAAAATTTGTTCCTAAAATTGTATTGGTATCATCCTTTAAAGTTGTATTAAATATACATACAAGAGATTGAAGGTAATTGTAAAAAGAGATACAACTACTTAATAATCGAATTTCTGCGCTTGTTGTCGTCCGTAAACCTTTTTTTTTCTGATAAATAATCATCAGTCCGCCACAAAGCACCGCACGTAAGTATAATGACAAGCGATTGAGCTTGAGTTTTTCTAACGAAATAAACAATTTTTAAAGAGAGCGCTTTTTAGATTAATGAGAAAATCATCGTAAGAAATTTTTGTTAACGTATAAGTAAAAAGAATACTGATAAATGTACTTTACAAAAGAGTTATTTTGGCCATTTATGCGACGGATTGTTATCGCTCGTACAACCTTGTCCACTATCATTCTGTTCGTGCTGCATTACACATACGAGATTCCATGTGAATATTAAAAATTTGAGGACAAGAGACCAATTTTCTCTATATTGCCTTTTTAATCATTAACTGTTTTCGATGCGTGTCTCATTCACCTGCAATTATTATTAAGTATCCTTTGTTCGCCTCTCATCCACCCAAATAATATAATATATATTTAATGTAGTTTATCTGCAGTTACTTTGAATTATTATTATTATTATTATTACTACTTGCAATTTTTTTTATTTCAGAGATGATTATTATACAAAATTGTTGAAAAATTTAGAGCCTCTATCTATTAAGGTCCGAAAAGCTGTAAAATTTAAAGATGGACCAGAATTCAAGGATATTGAAAGATATGTTATGCGCAGCGAACCACGTGGTTTAGCGTTAATCATAACAAATATTGCATATGAATACTACGTCAGCCGGCCGTCTGCAAAGTACGATGAAGACAATTTGAATATACTTTTCACAGAAATGGGGTTCAAAACAATAGTGCGTAGGAATTTGACAGGAATCGTAAGTTGTATTTCTTTAGATTTTCAACCATAAAAACGTAAGGAAACTTTATTTATATGTATTATACAAATGACTCAGGAAATCAAGAAAGAAGTTAAAGAATTTTCTAAAATGAAAGAATTACGCAGAGTAGATGCCGCATTTATTATAATATCATCCCATGGTCATGGAGAGTATGGAAAACAAGAAACGGAAATTCAAGGCACTGATTATCTATCACCGAATTACAAATCAGTATTTTGTACAGACATAATAGATTATTTCACAGCGGAACAATGTCCTAATCTTTGTGGTAAACCAAAGATATTTATTTTTCAAACTTGCAGGTCAGTATTATGTTCAGTCATTTTATTACACATAAATGGCACATTTAAACTCAAGTGTTGTTTAATGTGATCCATTTTTTATTGTAAACATTAACACTCTACTTTAAAAATGTTTCAACACGGTAAACCATGTCAAATGTATTTTTACATACATTAAAATTTTTTTAAGTATTTAATTTTCCTTGAGTGTTCAATAGTGTCATATAATTGCACAAATTGTAGCTGAATGCACGCACTTTTTCGTCATTTTATGTTTGAAAACAGTGTTAATGTTTATATGCTTAATTTTCAGCGACATAAAAAATGAAAATTCTCAAAGATGTACTAAGATAGATCGAAACAGCGTGAGCTTAAATAAATCATCAAATTTTTCTTTTAATCATATCAGGGGTAATACTCATCAAAAAGCTGTTTCGAGAAATGTCACGGATACAATATCAACAGAACATCCTGATTCCGAACAACCATATGACTTATCTTCTCGTAATTATGAAGATACTCTGATAGCTTATGCCACATTACCTGGTTACGTTTCTTATCGAGACAAGTACACTGGAAGTTGGTTCATACAAATTCTGTGCGAAGTATTCATGAACTATGCATGTGAAAGACACATACAAGATTTGTTTGTCATGGTATGATATCTCAAATGTGGTTGTTGTGTTTTATCAAGTTGAATTAATATCTGATAACTAAATCGTCCACTTTCAGACTGATAGGAGATTAAAAGACTTGAGGACTGGGCACAACGGTTGTCAAACATTATGGGTGATCAATCAAGGATTCCATAAACATTGCTATTTAAATCCTGGTTTGTTTCACAAGCCTGGTGGAGAAAATAAATAGAAAGCATCTACTGCCAAATTATGAACTAATGCATTTATTTTTTTTTTACTTGAAATGCAAATATATTTTTTACTATTTGTGGATTACCTATTTGGTTGGAAGAATTTAAAACTTCGAGGAATCAACTTTGAACCCTTAAAGTAGATATTAATTTCAATTGATCGACTTTATTAGGAAAAAAAAAAAATTCTTATCCATTTATTTTATATATGTGACAGTGTACTTTGTAAAAAAATCGACTTGAGTATAGTAAATAGATTGAAATAAGTAGCTATTCTTATTTATTTTCAAGTTTGCCAGTGATTTCGATTAGTTTTTTCACTTTTCTTTACTGATTTCTACCAGCTAAAGTAACACGGACAGTTTATTCTTATCAATATTTTTATTTAGTAAAACGTATCTGAAAATTTCATTCATTTATTTATCCCAGATCGATTTGAACTGTCTTTTACAAGAGAGTATAGGGTGTAACATATACTTTTGTTACAGGCATCAGAGATCATCTGCTTTATATCTATGATATTAAGTATTTATGTAACATGAAAAATCTGCAGGTATGTAAATGTGGATTTACCGTATAATTACAATTGCGGCTTTTTATTATTTGAAGTCTTCAGCGCTGCGCGGCGCTCATGCGCGCTCGCTTCCCTTCGAATTTCGATGCGCTCAGCTCAGCTGTTGTCATGAAATATACGTAATGCTCATGTTCTTACATCCTATAGGTATTAAGGATTAAGGTGTGTGGTTTATAGTATAGGTTATACACATAAGTATGTATTATATTTTGTTTTGTATAGGTGTTTAAAGTACTGACAGCGTGCATGGGCCATGGAGTGCGGACTAATCCGATATTGGCGTTGACGTGATGCATGTCCTTGGTAAAGACGTCGACCAACGTTTATCAACAAATTGCACAACGATATGATAAAACGATTTGCGTTAGATAAAAACTCGATAATTTTAAGTGCAAATTGTTACATTATCTCGCAAGAGCGAGCTTTTCATGCAGTAGCTCCGTGAGATGTAAAAAAAATTAAAAGTAATTTTGCTATAGAAAGAAAGTATATCATGACTACCATGAGAGCTTGAAAGTGTGTGTAGTTGTAGTAGTGATGCCGTGGTGCAAACGTGAATCATCCGGTCATCCATTGGCCGAGGAGGCTCAGCACAAAGGAAAAACAGCGGAGATAGCCTGCTTTGAACCCTCTCCACCTCCACCTCCGCTGCCTTTTCTGTACCTGCACCAACACGTTTCCCGATACTCTCTCGATAGCGACAGACCAGTTCCCATTTCTTTTTCTGTTCTCTCGTTACTTATCTTCCTTATTGTTTTTTAAGTTAGTATCTCGCCACCGCTATTCTTTTTATTCGCAAGGGCTTGTATTTATGACTCCTAAACTGCCTGATCTACTCGGGGAACAATGGATTACAAAGACAGAGAGAAGGTCAACTACATGTGCAATCGGCTGTTGCAATGCATAGATATAAACAGGTTGTGGCCCAAACTCTTGGAGAACGGGGTCTACAACAGAGATGATGTAAATATTCCAAGCTGGCAGGTAGGGGCATCATTTTTTTTATTTACTATCAATAATTACAATAAATTAAAATTTTGCCAAGATCAACTGCTATAAACCACATTACAGAAGGACATGCCAAGTAGAGAGACTGTTTATGACATTTGCTCCACTATTAAAACGAGAGGACCACATGCTTACGACAATTTAATTTTGAGCCTCAATGAATCTGGGCATCACAGTATTGTTCAAGAGCTAAAAAACTATCAATCTTCTCCCAGCAGTGGTAGCAGTGGCCACAAATTTTTTCAAACAAATGATCTGCATTCTGTGGAAGCATCTAATAATCATACAGAAACTACATCAAGCTCTCCAGAACCATCTATTTCCAGCTTTGATGATAATTCCAAGTAAGTTTAAATCGTTGCAATCATTTCATTTACATTGTTCAAAATATATTTTTCATTTAGTATTTTCCTTTATCGTTCTTATCTTATTAATGAATATTGTTTATTTTTTTATTTTTTTTTTTTTTATGTTATTTAAGTAGATTTGGTGGTAGCTTTGTTTTTAATACTGTAAGCTTATCGAAATACGTTACTTTGAAATCGATTCCGTGATTAAATTAAAAATTAANTTATTATTATTAATTTTATTGCTATTATTAATTTTCCTACGCAGATTCTACGAAGATTTAGCTAAAATTACTTGCATATTTTTACGGATTGCTTTGCGCCTTGACTATCATCGATGGAATATCTGAATATTCTGAACCCTATCTGCAGCACACAAATGATGACATTGTCATAAAATTTTTTAGGGAGACAAGGATAGCAACGTACATGCAAGTGGCTGTGCATGTGTGTGTGTATACTAGGTATACTCGGTGGTTTGTTCACTCGTGAGCTACCAAAAAAATATCTCCAAGTATCGATACACTTGAACTATTACTACCAAAGACTTGTGATAAATACCAAAGTACTTATTAGGCAAGCGTGCAGTAAGTACGGCGCACAAGTTTTACACGATCATTAGAAACACGCAGTGCAATTTGACGGACATGATAATGTATAAGGTGCGTCCACCATGAAAATAATCTCGAAAATAATAATAATAATAATAATAATAGTTTGCAGAATACAATTTATATTGTATGGGTAACATCACCTGTAGACAATATCTATAATATAAGGTACAACAATGGTAGTGCCATGTGTATAAATATTATTATTATTATTATTATTATTATTATATTGCCGCCTCTTCACATAATTATAAACCAAGACTAACGTGTGGCTCAGATTAAAAAAATAACATTGGAAATTCTGAGCCACGTCTTCGCTACGAGGAGGGGTCCGAGTCATGAATACATAATGTTGCTATATATAGTAAGAAATAATATCCAAATACTGCATACTTACATGCAGGACATGCTTACATTAAGTATCAATTGATCATTACACAAGTAGAGGAATTCAGATTCAGAGAGAACACCCACTAATAGGCATCAGAAAGGTATATGTATATGTATACGTACATATTATAAATATGTACTGAAGAGCATTAATTTGTAGAAGCAAGAGAGTAAGCATAAAGTATATGTATCCTACTTGGGCAAGCTTAACTATAATAAGTACTCACAATTATTTTTTTTTTCGTTACATGGTTAGGAGCTGCAGGACAGCGGGAAGCATCATATACTTATTAAGTACACGAGATGGACGGTTTAGAACGTTGGCCTTGATTTCCGGGCGTGACTCTTCTCTCGCCTCTTTCCGACGGGCTTTCTTCCCCTACACTCGCAGTCTACTTGTAGGTATATGTGTACACAACAACAGCCAGTGCAGAGCGCAGAGCCTTCCCGTGGTCGGTCGCCACGACGACTGAGTCTGCGCTTGCAGCCATCATCGGGGATCTTCGAAGAAAATAAAATACTTAATCATGGGTAGGTACACCGCTCCCCTGGCCTCCGCGTCGGCGCTCTCGATCCGTGTGTGTAGGTGTATGTACGAAACACAAAGTACGTGGATGATTCCACGAAACATTCTCCATCGTTTAGCTGTAAAAAAAATTTAAGTACATACGTAAATTACATTTTTTTTTCTACCCTCTGTACGTGTACGTCAAATACATTTTTTCAAGTCTACAAATACAAGTAATTGGGGGGGATGATGTTCTTTTTTGTTTTTAAAGTACGTTTCTAAAATTTCAAAACGTTGAACGTTAATGTACATTCATTAGTTACATGCTGGCTTTGATTTTTCTCCATCTATAATACACATAATTTCTAATAATACATAGATATAGGAGCATCGAAAGGATCATATTATACAATACATGCATATCCCATGTGTATGTACCAACATTAATATTTTTCTCTCTTTCTGCGATAGAGTCGCTGTAAACATCTGCACATGTGTGTGCGCGTGTGCATGTGTTATATTAACGCATATGTACAATTACATTTTACATATATAAGACGAAAAGTAAGTTATGAATAATAGCTTAATTATCGTATCTCTACTTTACCCCCCCCCCCATCCCAAAATACTATGACGAATGTCGATTCCACAATCTGCACGCATTGACCGATAACGATCCGGGGTTAACAAATCGCAGCTAAAAAAAAATAAAAAAAATTTGTAGCTGTGAGATGACTCAGCGTCGAGAGTCGAGATTGATAACAAAAAAACGTCTTCAACTTTACTAGATATATGATGATAACTATAATATTATTATACATGCAGTGCATATATTTATTACACGTCCTATAAGTGTGTATGCATACACTATGATTTAAGTCAATTAAAAAAAAAAAAAAATTACTTTAATCGGTTCCGAAAATGAATCCTAGGTCCATAAAATACCGTTGAAATTGATTGATTATGTGAATGCTAATTCAATTTAATTAGGTTACTCTGTATCGGAATGAATTATTTCAAAACCGACGTCACTGAGTGGCGAATTTTTAGAAATGTTGGAAGAATTTAAAACTTCGAGGAATCAACTTTGAACCCTTAAAGTAGATATTAATTTCAATTGATCGACTTTATTAGGAAAAAAAAAAAATTCTTATCCATTTATTTTATATATGTGACAGTGTACTTTGTAAAAAAATCGACTTGAGTATAGTAAATAGATTGAAATAAGTAGCTATTCTTATTTATTTTCAAGTTTGCCAGTGATTTCGATTAGTTTTTTCACTTTTCTTTACTGATTTCTACCAGCTAAAGTAACACGGACAGTTTATTCTTATCAATATTTTTATTTAGTAAAACGTATCTGAAAATTTCATTCATTTATTTATCCCAGATCGATTTGAACTGTCTTTTACAAGAGAGTATAGGGTGTAACATATACTTTTGTTACAGGCATCAGAGATCATCTGCTTTATATCTATGATATTAAGTATTTATGTAACATGAAAAATCTGCAGGTATGTAAATGTGGATTTACCGTATAATTACAATTGCGGCTTTTTATTATTTGAAGTCTTCAGCGCTGCGCGGCGCTCATGCGCGCTCGCTTCCCTTCGAATTTCGATGCGCTCAGCTCAGCTGTTGTCATGAAATATACGTAATGCTCATGTTCTTACATCCTATAGGTATTAAGGATTAAGGTGTGTGGTTTATAGTATAGGTTATACACATAAGTATGTATTATATTTTGTTTTGTATAGGTGTTTAAAGTACTGACAGCGTGCATGGGCCATGGAGTGCGGACTAATCCGATATTGGCGTTGACGTGATGCATGTCCTTGGTAAAGACGTCGACCAACGTTTATCAACAAATTGCACAACGATATGATAAAACGATTTGCGTTAGATAAAAACTCGATAATTTTAAGTGCAAATTGTTACATTATCTCGCAAGAGCGAGCTTTTCATGCAGTAGCTCCGTGAGATGTAAAAAAAATTAAAAGTAATTTTGCTATAGAAAGAAAGTATATCATGACTACCATGAGAGCTTGAAAGTGTGTGTAGTTGTAGTAGTGATGCCGTGGTGCAAACGTGAATCATCCGGTCATCCATTGGCCGAGGAGGCTCAGCACAAAGGAAAAACAGCGGAGATAGCCTGCTTTGAACCCTCTCCACCTCCACCTCCGCTGCCTTTTCTGTACCTGCACCAACACGTTTCCCGATACTCTCTCGATAGCGACAGACCAGTTCCCATTTCTTTTTCTGTTCTCTCGTTACTTATCTTCCTTATTGTTTTTTAAGTTAGTATCTCGCCACCGCTATTCTTTTTATTCGCAAGGGCTTGTATTTATGACTCCTAAACTGCCTGATCTACTCGGGGAACAATGGATTACAAAGACAGAGAGAAGGTCAACTACATGTGCAATCGGCTGTTGCAATGCATAGATATAAACAGGTTGTGGCCCAAACTCTTGGAGAACGGGGTCTACAACAGAGATGATGTAAATATTCCAAGCTGGCAGGTAGGGGCATCATTTTTTTTATTTACTATCAATAATTACAATAAATTAAAATTTTGCCAAGATCAACTGCTATAAACCACATTACAGAAGGACATGCCAAGTAGAGAGACTGTTTATGACATTTGCTCCACTATTAAAACGAGAGGACCACATGCTTACGACAATTTAATTTTGAGCCTCAATGAATCTGGGCATCACAGTATTGTTCAAGAGCTAAAAAACTATCAATCTTCTCCCAGCAGTGGTAGCAGTGGCCACAAATTTTTTCAAACAAATGATCTGCATTCTGTGGAAGCATCTAATAATCATACAGAAACTACATCAAGCTCTCCAGAACCATCTATTTCCAGCTTTGATGATAATTCCAAGTAAGTTTAAATCGTTGCAATCATTTAATTTACATTGTTCAAAATATATTTTTCATTTAGTATTTTCNGAGAAATATATTTTATACTGCATGCTACGTGTATAAGACTATATACGAGATTGGTCTCCCGAGTCGCGATAGTGAACTTGTTATTTTTTTTTTTTTTTTTTTTTTTATGGAACCTCCTATACGTTGTTCCATAGGATTTTCAAGATCAAATATATAACAATTATAATTTGATTTTCAAAGCTACATTACTTTTTTAATTGACAGCATAATTGTTAAATTCTGTTGGTAAACCAAACCATTATTGTTATTATTATTATTATTATTATTATTACTACTTGCAATTTTTTTTATTTCAGAGATGATTATTATACAAAATTGTTGAAAAATTTAGAGCCTCTATCTATTAAGGTCCGAAAAGCTGTAAAATTTAAAGATGGACCAGAATTCAAGGATATTGAAAGATATGTTATGCGCAGCGAACCACGTGGTTTAGCGTTAATCATAACAAATATTGCATATGAATACTACGTCAGCCGGCCGTCTGCAAAGTACGATGAAGACAATTTGAATATACTTTTCACAGAAATGGGGTTCAAAACAATAGTGCGTAGGAATTTGACAGGAATCGTAAGTTGTATTTCTTTAGATTTTCAACCATAAAAACGTAAGGAAACTTTATTTATATGTATTATACAAATGACTCAGGAAATCAAGAAAGAAGTTAAAGAATTTTCTAAAATGAAAGAATTACGCAGAGTAGATGCCGCATTTATTATAATATCATCCCATGGTCATGGAGAGTATGGAAAACAAGAAACGGAAATTCAAGGCACTGATTATCTATCACCGAATTACAAATCAGTATTTTGTACAGACATAATAGATTATTTCACAGCGGAACAATGTCCTAATCTTTGTGGTAAACCAAAGATATTTATTTTTCAAACTTGCAGGTCAGTATTATGTTCAGTCATTTTATTACACATAAATGGCACATTTAAACTCAAGTGTTGTTTAATGTGATCCATTTTTTATTGTAAACATTAACACTCTACTTTAAAAATGTTTCAACACGGTAAACCATGTCAAATGTATTTTTACATACATTAAAATTTTTTTAAGTATTTAATTTTCCTTGAGTGTTCAATAGTGTCATATAATTGCACAAATTGTAGCTGAATGCACGCACTTTTTCGTCATTTTATGTTTGAAAACAGTGTTAATGTTTATATGCTTAATTTTCAGCGACATAAAAAATGAAAATTCTCAAAGATGTACTAAGATAGATCGAAACAGCGTGAGCTTAAATAAATCATCAAATTTTTCTTTTAATCATATCAGGGGTAATACTCATCAAAAAGCTGTTTCGAGAAATGTCACGGATACAATATCAACAGAACATCCTGATTCCGAACAACCATATGACTTATCTTCTCGTAATTATGAAGATACTCTGATAGCTTATGCCACATTACCTGGTTACGTTTCTTATCGAGACAAGTACACTGGAAGTTGGTTCATACAAATTCTGTGCGAAGTATTCATGAACTATGCATGTGAAAGACACATACAAGATTTGTTTGTCATGGTATGATATCTCAAATGTGGTTGTTGTGTTTTATCAAGTTGAATTAATATCTGATAACTAAATCGTCCACTTTCAGACTGATAGGAGATTAAAAGACTTGAGGACTGGGCACAACGGTTGTCAAACATTATGGGTGATCAATCAAGGATTCCATAAACATTGCTATTTAAATCCTGGTTTGTTTCACAAGCCTGGTGGAGAAAATAAATAGAAAGCATCTACTGCCAAATTATGAACTAATGCATTTATTTTTTTTTTACTTGAAATGCAAATATATTTTTTACTATTTGTGGATTACCTATTTGTAGTTATAACAAACAATTTATAATTAATATTTATGAGATGTATTAAACTAAAGAATTGTATTTCGTGAATCTAGTGGATTTTTATCAAATGTAGATAAATAAAATTTTTTATACGTATTTTTATGCAGTTTTATAATACATAGCAAACAAACATTTTTTAGTTTTCCAAATTCTTTTGAACGTATTCTTAAAAAACCAAAAAATAAGTAAATTTTTTTATGCTCTCCAAAATACGAGATTGATTGAAGAAGAAATAATTTTTTATCCTCTCTACTTATAATATAATATGTGTATTTCTCGTGCAGGAATCAGGAACAAGTCAATAATTCTTTTACTTGTTATTTTAGACACACAAGTTTAATGAAAACATACATTATCTTTATGTACATAGTCATTACACTTTAATCAAATAATTTTATATTACCACTTTTTTTAGAACCTTCTTTGGGACACTACTTAAGTAGTGACTGTACCTATATGCATATGTGACAACGCCATGAGCTGCGTTCTATGAACATACTTAACATACACGTACATTATACACAAATACTGTTCTGATACTATGATTTAAGAACATTTGACTTGTTTAGCTCAACCTCCATCCAGTCCAGCGTCCAGCCTCTCTTGGGGGGGGGGGCTCACATTGAAATGTATATCTGTATGTCTGTATCTCTGTATGCAGGCCTCCGACCGCGAGCACCTCCGATCTCCGACTTGGAGGGGTCCGAGCTGAGATCTCGTACAAATCTATATTTGACAGTGTTTTAACAGTATCGGTAACGACTGTAACGAGCTTGTAACAGGGAAAACCTGTTGCCGCATCCACGGCCAACTTGAGATAATTTAATGCGTGATTAGGCAAATTTTTCGAAATGTGTATTCGATCTATTAAGTAAAAGTGATGTTGCTGCCTTCGATCCTTACGTAAAGTAAAAGGTGATCAATTTAAAAGCACTTGTTGCTTTCTCCTATAACGTACGAGCTCCTTAAGCTTGTTCTCTTTTGTTAAGTATGAGAGGTTATTTGGATTTTTTTTTTTTTAATTTATGAAACAATAAGGGTTTACTAATATCAACCGAACTTTGACTTTCAATGAAGGTTTTCTGAATGTATTTGTTGTACTATTCAAAAATGGACGTCATTAATCTTACATTTTATAATTTTTTTGGCATGAAAGGTACAAAATGGAGTCAAATATACAATTAAGTGTAAATACATACAAAAACTTGATTGAAAATCTGAAAGAGTTGAATCTTGATGACATTGCAAATCATCTCCAAAAAAATGTCATTGACACCAATTTTAATAATCAAGTGGAGATAAATAATGAAGCAAAAAGACCTGTTACCCCAGTATCAGATAATTCTGACTGCAATTCTTTGGACTCGTCGGATAATGATTCATCCAGGTTCTTACTACTATTTTTACCATTTTCTTGTTCAACCACGCATTTTTCTGTTGTATTATAAATAAATATTTATATGTACCTAGGGAAGATAATTTCCATACAAAGCTACAAGTAGTTATGGAACCACTTTGCATAAATGTGAAAAAGTCAACGAAATTTAGAGATAGGCCTGAAATCAAACACATAGGAGTTTATCCGATGAGAAGCAGTCCCAGAGGACTTGTTTTGATTATTGCCAATAATTTGTACAAAAAGGAAAAAGATAGAAGGCCTAGTGCTAAACATGATGAGGCCAACTTGAAACGACTTTTTGAAGACATGGGATTTAAAGTACTACCGTATTTTGATTTAACTGGAGAGGTATGAAAAGAGCAATTTAAATGAAGAAATTTAAGATACATCATGTTACAACAAAATTGTACTTATAGGAAATTGAAAAAAAAACGAAAGAATTTTCACAAATGCCAGAGCTTCGCAAGGTGGACTCTGCTTTTGTAATTGTTTCTTCTCATGGCAGTGGGAGATTAGGGCAACAAGAAACAGAAATCCTAGGCGTAGACTACAATTCGGTAGGATATAAAAAAGTCGTTTGTACAAAAATAATGAACTGCTTCACTGCAGAAAATTGTCGGAATCTATTGGGAAAACCAAAAATTTTCATCTTTCAAACTTGCAGGTGTGTGTCTCCAAAAACGTTAAACATTTTTTTTTTTCTTAATTCACTTGTACTCAATTCTTAAAATAAAAACTTTAAGAGGCAAGTACGAGCAGGTTGCGGTACCCAGGCATACAACAGATGCTGCCACAACTCCCAAAGCCAAGACTGAAGAGCATTATGTTCATTTTTCGGAAAAAATGAGAAATTATGAAGATATGCTAATTGTTTACTCAACAATTCCTGGATATGTGTCTTACCGAGATGAAATAAACGGTAGTTGGTTCATTCAAATCCTTTGTGAGGTGTTCATGAACTATGCTCATAAAGTTCATGTTCAAGAATTGTTTAACATGGTGATTGTGATAAACAAAATTAAAATTTCACTTTAAAATTGATATTTTTTAAAAATTGTTCTTATCTTTCAGATTGATTATCGATTGAAAGATCTTAGAACAATCGACGAACATTGCCAGACACCGTCAATAACATCTCAAGGATTCAATAAATATTGTTTTTTGAATCCTGGACTTTTTGAAGACAAGCATGAAGCTAATGGATATGTGAAGACTGATTTTACATTTAAATGTTGTCCTGACAGAAAAGCAAATATTTACGTCTGCACTCATTGCGAATCAATTTATCATCGAAAATGTGTTAAGAATCTTACAAACGTGAAGATAATAGCCAATGTTAAAGCAAATTGTTGTTTGCCATATAGACAATATGATGAAAATGACGACTCTAGATCACTAAGCGAAAATGTAGAAGAACTAAAAAAAGTTCTCAACAACATGAAAGAAGAAAACGAAAATTTAAAAGAACAAATTTCCACCCTTGAAACTCAGCATGTTAGTATTATTTCCAATGAGATACTGTTGAAAAATTCTGAACAACATTTAAAAGTCGAAAATCTGATGAATGAAAACGAAATTTTAAAACAATTGAACAAAGAAATACAAAATAGTAATGAATTACTGAAAGAGAAAAATGAATGGCTCTCTGAAAAATTGGAAAAAAAAAAAAATAGATGGCCTAAGCCTTACCTAAGTAAAGTATTAAAGAAAAGAAGAAGGAAAGTATCTGAAACCATGGAATCGTTGGAGATTTCGTTGTAAACATTACAATTTTTCTTTGTTCAGAGCGACATCAATCAATTTTTTAAGTTACGTGATTTTATTAACTATAGAGCCGTATGTTTAAACAATCAATTAAAATGTTTTTTTTTTGACAGGGTAAAAAGTGCATTTAAAAAAAGTGATAATTCTACAATATCAGATTTTAAACTGTGATAATGCATCTATAATTATAAAGTGTTGAAGTAAACTTCGTAATGCTAATATTTTTGTCTAAAGCAATAAGAACAAATAAACACTAAAGTGCTGCAATTATATAAGTATTTTTGTAACGCTAATGTTACTAGGTAAATAAATTTCTATCGTTTTACTTATTTTTCAGTTGGTTACGATTGCATTTACAGTAGAATTTAAAAAATAAAATTTTGAGATTTCAATGTCGTCTATACAGCGCTATTTTGAAACGTTGCCCAAACTATAATTGATAATGCTCCCTAAACAGATTTTTAATTTTTTAATACAATTTCCGAAAAAAATTGTAACTGCGTAAATTGTGTTCCGAGTTTTTTGTTACTCGCATAACTGTCTAAATTAAAATATCGTAAATTAATTTTTTGATGTATTTCAGAATAAGCCAGATGGCTTAGAACTATTTTTTTTAAATAGTACTTTTTTTACATTGCATTTTGCATTTCTATAAAATCGTCTTATTGCGTGTTTATTAATTCTGCATAAGACAAAAATTACCTATTTGGCAAAGAAAAAATCACGCTCTTATTAAAAAAATCGTTTTTACACTTGAGACAGTTTATTTATTCTCTAAAACTTGAAGAATCAATTAAGTTTGTACTCCATGAATCATAATCTTTGTTTCGGTTCCTAACTTTGAGAAACATTTATCGCTTGACAATTTATTACTTAATTGTTCACAACGTCACGTACAGTGCATCTTCATACACAGGCGTTACAAACGTCTTGATTCAGCTGTTTCACGAACATTAGCTTAAAAGAATACAGAGTACAATATAATACGACAATGCTATATACATTAAAGCGCGACCTTAATATATTTATTTGCTACGTAAAAAAAGTGTCGTACTGCAAGTTATTAGTAATTGAGTTGTAAGCGTCGATTAAGAACTTGGAAAAAAAAAAAAAAATTTCGGCACTTTTCTCCAATCGTATTTAAATTAAAAAATTTTCGTAATGTCCAGTGATCATGTAAATCAGTACAAAGATTCTGCATTCGAGGAACGAGGTTTCTTGATCTTTTCTAAATTTTTAATTACAAGGTCGTGTAGCGAGCAATAGCGATTGCGTATTTCACACATCACTAGCCATAGGTTTAAATATTCTTTCTCATCAAGCTCTTGAATAGCTCGTCTGTAATCGGCCAGGTGAGGATACTTGGCGACTTTACTCACAATTTTTGCTCTTGAAACAAAGTACCTGAAGATTGAAAATTATCATTGAGTCATTTAATTATTTGAAAACTGAAAAAAAAATTACTGAATTCATCAGGTTACCTTGAAATTTGATCAAAAAATGCAGCGGCTTCGCTTTCAACAGCTTGAACTTCGGCAAGTGTGTCCTCTTGAATTGAGACTCCAAAATTATTTCCATCTTCTATTTTAGGAATCATGAAGGAAATCCACATTTTTAGCTGAAATAAATAAATCATTATTTTCAAGCGTAACAAATTTTAATGTCCGGACAAACACTTACAAGATTGGAATCCTCCAGGAGCTGTCTAATGTATGGTTTAACTATAACAATTAGATCACAAAGTGGTTTATTGCACGGTACTAAGCCATTTGGTAGAATCATTACTTTGGTACCAGGAGTTTCGTCAATGCTGTTTTCTAGTTTCATTCTTTTAGAGTTTGGTCCATCTTCAGAATGATTAATCATAACTGGATCTGGAATGGGTATGTTTACATCTTGGTGGACTTCTTTCAAATCTCTGTTTCTGAACCTTGGTGTTTCAAGGATTTCATTCAGCTGGACAATCTTGTCTGGAAATCCTTTGATAATCAACTGCTCAGCCTGATGACCACAAATAACATTGATTACAAATATGATGGTGATAATTGGAGCACACATTATATTCAACAATTAAGAGTTAAAGGCTACTTTTTACCTTGGATTTGAGTGAATCTTTGTATTCTTGAACCTGCAATAGTGGAAAGTTTGAAATGATTCAATAAAAAATAAAATACAAGACGGTAATTTGATATGAAATGAAATTTTAAAAACTTTTGACTAATGTTACGAGTGATCTGCAAATAATATTTTATCAAACATGATTGTAAAATAAGGCCTCTGCAAATGCCATTGTTGCATATTGTTATATTTGCAAAAACAAGTGTTAATAAACACACACACACACACACACACACACACACTTATGCCACAGTTGATTATTTACTCGGGTTTTGTGTTTTAGTGATTTTTTTTACTATTATCAGGCAATTATTGGCAATAAGCACTTTTATTTAATGTACCAAGCTTAATACATTCATAAGACGGATCACGATGACCGATATCGATTGAAAAACTAAACACGTATGATACACAATTGAAGTACAGGGCAATGATGAGGGGGGTGGCAAAAGTATAGAAATAATAAAAATAAAAAAAACACTCCCTGGACCTTGTTCGACATTGTGAGAATGTAGATTATCCCGATAAGCAACGTCAAGCGTGATTATCAGTGTACGACGTGGATTGCCTCTTGGTGCACGAGTTAGACAATAGCCGCTGCAAGCTACACTGCAGGAACAATAACAAACGGGGAAAATGACAAGATCGAACCAAACGAGTAAGCTGACGGTGAATGTTCCAAAAAAAGCATAAATTAAGTACAAATTGGAAGGGTTAGTAAGTAGCGTAAGTAATTAAACAAGCACTGTTTAAAAAACCAGCAGAACACGGCGGCGGCGCGAGTTCATAACCTTTAAAGGCGCGAGGGGCGATAAAATGCAAACACCAACTGGCTTTGCGCGCCACGGCAGTGGCAGAACGGCACTATAAGTGTATATTGTGCCTATATACACATAAGTACCCAGTAAGTTGTATAAAATCACCACCGTAGTGTTCGATTCCCTTTACTGTAAAATCGAGCTTTTTATGCTTGTATATTTTTATTTACGTAAAAGTATATACACGTAAATTGGGTTGTTGGGGTTATTGAGTGCTCATGATATCTCACGTTCGTCACTTACCTTCTTCGTGGAGGCATTTTCCATTATTGAGTCAACTTTGAAGGTCACGTGTCAAATAAGGTACGACTATGCGTTTATCAAGTGTATTCGGCAATACGGTTCCGTTACTCCTTAATATAATTGTATTGTAGGATGGATTGTAAAAAAAAAAAAATAAAAAAACGTGGGAGCCTGCAGGGCCGCTGCTGTCCCTCTTCTTGTTGACGACGGCGTCGACGGCAGAGTGCAGACGACAAACGACGGACACTAGCGCACGCGTGAACACGCGGTTTTAAATTATATCTTTATGAGGGATCTTAGTGAGGCGCTGGTGAGGCCCATATGGTATAGGTGTAATGTATAGTCTCCAGTTAACCTGTCCGTGAAATGTACGGGAAACCTGGAATTCTGATTTATCCCTCCCATGCATGCGGTTCCAGTAGATCATCTTGGTTTTTGGTTCTTTAGATGGCGATCGGGTAACACATCGTAGGTACAGGACTACAGGACAATAAAGTGGCATCACAGGTTCTAGTTGATCAGAACGTTGTTGTTATATATATATATATATTGGCTGGAGTAGCCAGCCATTGCCAACCGTCATCAAGCGCGGGAGAAATACAAATAAAAATAATTTACACTAGAAACGAGGTGTTGGAATAAAATCTTTTCATTAATTTAACAATAACCATTGTTAACAGTACGCAATTTTTATATTCAAGTTAATCCATACTGAATACGTTCATTTTTCAATTGATAACAAGTTTGGGTAGTTTTAATGAAGTACAAAATAAACAAGTTCTTGGATTAATCACTCGCTATAACCCCAAGTTGCCTGTACAACCATCCCTTGGAAAAGTTACCTTCGGATATATTATGTTTAGTTGTTGACCTTCTTTTATTATTTCCAGCATCAGTTAAATATACGTAAGTAGGTACATAATATGTGTATACCTTGTGAGACTGGTGTTGAACGTATAATCCCATCCAAAAAATTTCATGAGTTATGTGACACGAGCCATTACAGTTAATTTTCATTAATTTACTATTAATCCGAATGAAAGAAAAGAAAGAGGAAAAGGTTTGCCGATCGGTTGTATTACAATGGCAGAGCAGGCAGGGCGACTACCGTATTTTCTACCGACGGAGGTGGCTATGCACAGTACAGCCCAGGACTGTTGGCTAAGTTGCTTGGGAGGGGTCTACGATCTCACCTCGTACATCGCGCTGAATCCCGAGAGTCTGATTTGCAAGTATCTGCTGGCTCACGCGGGTAGGGACGTCAGCCACTGGTTCGACGCTCGGATTTTCGGGGTTAGAGCTACCCTTTTAACCCTTCCTCCCCCTCCCCTTTTTTATCATTATTTTTTTTACTTTGCTGCAAACTGCGCTTCTTGATATTTTCGTTAAAATCGTCGAAGCACATTTTTTTTGTAAATTTTTCAACGCACAGCGCAAGCGTCTACGGCGCTACGTCGAACCGGCAACCGGCCTTTGGCGGATCCTTCTGCCCTACAGCAACCCGATGCCGGAGGGCGTGCAGCAATCGGAGCTCGAGGAGGACTGCGACTGCAGCTGGCACGGCAGCCAAGGACTTGCCGAAAGTGACAACTTATTCAAACGTCCACTCGGTATACTTATCCCTTCGTGAACTAATGGCACAAATACCCACAAAAAATACTGATTTTATACTTTTCATGATTTTTTGAGCTTAACGGAAGAAGAAAAAAATTAATTGAATTAATTTTGTACAAATTTATATGGGGTGCCGATTAATAAAACTTGATAAAAAAAAAAAAAAAAATTTATTGAATTTCAGAGACGCGTTCAATAAAATTCTATTAAAAAATCGTTGAACGAGTTGAGTACAGATTTCCATTTTTCGATACAAATCACGTGTTTTTCAACTCGTAAAAACAAAAATCACGCAAATGAAAAACGCAATGGAAAATAACTAACACTTTCCATTGTGACACCCCAACGATATGGGGTTTTAGAAAAGAAGAAACAAAAAAAAAGCTCAACATCCATTTGATCTCTGCAAAGTAGGCTATAGAGACGAAAACGAAAAAACCCCTCTAATAAAATTATCCGAATATTTTTCTCGACGCCGAGTTATTTCACCATACGAATACGGCCGGTCCGAACGCAGACACCCACACACCGATCGATACCCTCACAGTCTCTCGATTCATCAAGGCGTGTATTCGCCACTGCCGGTCTCTTTTTTTTCCATCTCCCTTCTCTCTCGTCCCCCTATTTCTCGTTTCACATTTTATTAGACCACACTGGGGAGCTGCAACTCAATTTTCCTAACGCTACAGCAACGCCGCGTCTATAGTATATTGCATCACGTCAAATGAACGTATCCGTATGGATTCTGTTGGGGTACTATGAGTAGACGAGGCCACTGCTTGTTGCTGCCACCGCCACTCGGTTAAATGGATTTTTTTTTTTTCACAAGCTTTATCCGCAAAACTCTGCTACTGCTGCTACTGATGGCGGAATGAAAATCCTCTGTCATTTCTTTCACGTGTTTTTCTTACTAATCCTATGCCAGCAACGGGACGTGATTTTTCTTTGCTCACTTTTTTACTCCAACTACTCCAGAGCCACTTTTTGGTACATTTTTCATTCAAGATTTATTAAAAAAAAAAAAATTTTAGCCCTGTCATAGGTATCGCTGGGCAACAATTTGATATTTTCACCTCGTTTTCATGGTTGTTACTAATTTCTTTCACACCTACGCCTCTCTATAAATCCAAACATCCTTTTTCTCGCGAATTGCCCTGCCCAGCCCTATGAAATGGTCGCAAGCTCGCAGCGACGGCATATATTTCTCTAAACAGTTTCCCCGAGCCTCACAACACGTTCTTGTATACTCGGGAGTTTGAAATGGATCGTGTGCAAGCTGCGGCGCACGAGCAGTTTTTTTACAAAGCTTTCGGTTTTTATTAAAACAGAATAAACCCACAGTTTCGACGAAAGTTTTCTAGTGGTGGTCCATCATGAGCTCACCCTAGACGAACACTCTTCTATTTTTTTTTTTTTTTTTTCAACGCTAAAAACTCATTCCGGTCAAACGATTAAAAATATGATTTTCAAAATACTCGCTGCGAGCAAAACAAGCATTTTTTTTGTAGGCGTGTCTTTGATTACGGTGTTTGGAGGAAAACAAGATTATTTTTGACGCGTCGAGTATTTTGAGAACCAAATTTTCTAAGTACAAGTATAGAGATGTCCACGTTCCAAGTCGGACATTCAAACTATATGTTATAGATATATAAAAATACATAATGCAAACAATCTATCACATTTATGCATATATAATTATAAATAATCTAAATAATATGACATTTCAACTTGATGTGAGCTTTATGTTAAGTGTATACGTGTCTATAGATGATGTAGATATTTAAATAAATACGTTATAATATATTCATAGGCCAAGTAAATATTGTTACATAAACACGCGCACAACTAACTTGTAAGCTTTGTTGTTAATAAATCGTATACAACATGTTGTAAATCAGCTGACATACGAAAACGCTAGTAAATTCATAACAAACATTGTACTGATGGGAAAAAAAATATAAAGGTTACAAGCGGTACGCGAGTGCCTGAATGAATTTGATTTCGTATTAGCAGAAAAAAAAGAAAAACAAAACGCAAGACATTAATGGAAAAAAAAGTAAGTGGTAATTTACAAACGAAATTGTTACATTAAAGTGGATCTCGTGTGGATATGCAAAGACATTAAAAGAAACGAAAAAACATGACCGAATTCAGCTGCATTCATCATAAACATCGACCGTTTCTTTCATGAATTTAAAGTAAAAGCACGATGCGGTTTCAAAAACGATAACAGCTATATGTAAAATCAATTAAAATCTAAGAGAAACGATCGATTCGCCGGCGTGAGGAACAATAATGAAAAAAAAAACAAAAAACAAAAAAAAAAAAAAACCAAGATTCGACATGAAGTCGTTAAACAGACTGTTAACAAAACAAAGTGTAAAATTAAATTAAATCAGGACCGAAAAAAGAATCAANAAAATAAAATAAAATTATTGCTAATGCGATATCAAGCATAACAAAATTAATTAAAAATCTGTGTGGAAAATGTGTGTATATATGAAAAAAAAAAAAAGGGGGGGGGGTTCAACTGGTAACATGTATAGTGATTACCTTTGTGTGTATCGCGACAACGCCGTTCTGTTCATTCTTGAGGATTACGATAAAGGCTCTACCGTTGGGTTTGACGGTGACGGTTTTACCGGTGCACCTGCCATTGACATTACTGCCCGAAATGACGTCACAGTACTTCCCGGCTGGCATACCGGTCTGAAGTTCTTGGCTAAGGTCGATCCCGTATTGTCCGTTAAAGGCGATGAATCCCCGATTTCCACGTGAAAATGCTGAAAAATAAAAAAATAAAAAAACCCCAATCGATAAATTGGAGCACAAATCATCACGATATAGGTACATTATTCCATAGCCAATATGATGTAGGTATAAACAACAACAACAACAACAACGGCTCATTTGCGTGATAAATAATAATTGCTCTCACCGATCTGGTTGTTGCCGTTGGACCACCAGTTGGCAAAAACAGCTGGTCCGACGTCATTGCGAAATCGTAGCATGCCCTGGATCTCGGGCCAGCGGTGCTCGCACACCCAGCCGTGGTTGCAAGGATTCGCCACGTTGGGGCCCCGTGCGAAGGGATCGGGCGAGATAATGTCACCTTTTTCATCGGTGGGTGGCCCTTGCGACGGATCCGTAAAATTAAACGAACTCATGAGCCTCGTCCATCCGTAAGGGTGGGCCAGCATGAAGGCCACGGCCATCTATCGATCCCACGAGACTATCAGCTGTTTCGCGGATTTTTGATATGGATAATTATACTCGTTACCTTGTAGAGCCTCGGCACTTTGTAATTTAGTATGGCCCTACCACCGGCACCGTGTCCCCGCTGATTGTCGTGATTGTCGACCATGACGACGGCGTCCTCGCTGTCGAGCAGACCGTTTTCCCGAAAGCCCCAAGTTTCCAAAGTATCGAGGCTTTCGTATCCCCGGAATTTCCTCCCAAGCTCGCTCCCGTAGACGAATTCTATGACCGTACCGAGGTGAGTGTAATCCCCTCGCTTGCTACCCTCGCCGAAGCCCAAATCGATGACCTCCTGGTAAATAAACGGACGCAAATTCGGGGGAAAAAATTCTCTTGACAAATTGTTCAGCCTTTTGTAAATTTGCTCGAGGTCGGTCGGCCACATGTGCTTCGCCCCGTCGACTCTGTTGATTAATTCATGCAATATTAAAAACTTGTCGTCCCTTCACGCGGTAGAAAGTTACAAGTACAAGGTAAAGAAAACGAAAGAGTACCTGATACCAGCGATTCCGTGGTCTATGGCACGATTGACAAACTCGACGATTTTGTCCCGTACGTTCGGCACAGCCTGATTGAGATCGTGTAGGCCGCTGAGCTCGCAATTTCTCACCTCGTTCGGATCCTGATAGCTGTTGATGGCACAGAGCTCGTTGAAGTCGCTCAAGCCGTACGGCACGGCCGGGTAGAGTCGGGTCCGAGGATCCGCCGTCGAGCCCGCCACGCCTACGGCCGGGTCGGCGTCACCGGTCATGTGGTTCATCACCACGTCGACGAACGTCCTGACGCCCACGCGATTGCAGCGTCCCACCATGTCCCGGAACTCATCCTCGGAGCCGGAGCGCGAGGCGATCTTGTAACTGATCGGCTGGTACCGCTCGTACCACGGCCGCGGTGGCTCCTCTATCAGGAGGCACTCGGAGATCGGGGATACCTATACGTTGCGTTATCAACTATGATGATCCAAACTTTCACGATCGATACACCCATGCACATATTCCGGCCCAAGACTATACACACGTACTACGTAATTTAATGTATATGAATGTTGCGTATGGCATGTGTATACGAGAAGCATTTCTCAAAGCCGAAGCGTCAATACGGCATACAATATCTGTATATATATTACATATTATGTTCCCAGTGATGCCCCGAAGTAAGGTATTTTAAGGCAAACCCTTTTAAATCCACCCCGCCCCGGGGTGTAACAACAACGATACATTTTTTGTATTCACCTGTACGGCTGCGAAGCCCATGGGCCCGAGAAATCGCTCGCATTCCTCGGCTATATCCTTAAATTTCCACTCAAACAGGTGTACCATGGTGGTCCTGCCGTCGGCATAATGCGGGTCCTTGTAAGCCGCTGAATCGTAACTGTGCGCCTGTTGTTGTACGAGTAAAAAAAAAAACAGCCGCACTAGCCTATCAACCACGCGCATTGCTGTCGCTATGAGTATACTTGGAGTATAATGTATCCGCTCAACAATCGGTTCGGCACGACAATCAACAGACTCGTTTGTCCGCCCGTTTTACTTACTTGGTGCTCTTTCGGCTATCTCTCGCTAATATACTTGTTGTGTACTTGGACCTACCTGCCTGCGGTTCACATTGGCTCTTATTTATATAGGCATCCGAATATTTGTCTGCGCACGCTCTCTCCCTCTCTCTCTCTCTCCGTCAAAAAAAAAAAAAAAAAAAAAAATTGTAAGAAGCTGCAGTGCAACGTAATGGAATTTAGTTTTCATTATGGGTAGCTGGCGATCATTATTACTCACATTAGCTGACTTTCAAATTGAAAGAGCGACTGGTGAATGGATTTTTCCTAGAATTTGAAAAAAATATTTCATCAACATTAAAATTTCACCTCATTATTTTCTATGGAAGTTTTTAGAAATGATTTCGTCAACTTCAATGTAAACGACTTAAAATAATTTCATGANTTAGCTGAGGGTATATTTATAATGAGCAGCGCGAGTGGACCAAGAAAAACAGAGAGAAAGGCGCGAATGGGGGGGAGGATTATACGGGCCTTCTGGTGATCTTGCACCCACTGATTTTACGCCGGTGAGCAAAAAAGCAGTAGAGCCCATTCGGGCTTTTTTTTTCCTCCATCGTCGGTGTTTGGCTGGAAGCTCTCCAAATACACTTAGCGTCCTATCAGTGGCCCCTGCTGCTGTACGTGTGCATGCCCTTGCCTAGCGCACGATATCCCGTCTGCTCTGCTCCTTCATCTCTTTTTTTTTTTTTTTTTTTTCAATTTCTTTCAGAGCACAGCTTTTAATCTGTTAAACAACGTCACAACTAGTCAATCATAGCGATCAAACGTTTCAACGTGGAACGAAATGAGAAATAAATATGCTGATGAGAATATAAATGTACAAACTCTTCTAGGCATGATGAAGGATCAATAATTTGGTTTATACGAGGTTAAAGGAAAATTTAATTCATCGCTGGGTAAAAGTTACTTCTTGAAACGAAAATGAAAATTACGTTATTTTTCTTTCAAACGTGCACTGTAATGTTCATCGCGATTCATTATTACTGAAGGTACATTTTGCATTAATCAACTTTAAAACATAAAAAAAAAATTGTCAATTAAAACCTTTGTCCTCGATATGTTACCATAATTTTTTTTAATGTTTAATAAGCAGGTAAAAAAAAAACTAACACGGACAATGTTTGTTTAACCTTGTTTATAATTCAAGGTAGAAATGTATTTGTTTTTTGTTGCCTTTTTAGTGGAGGGAGGGAGGGAGGAGAGGCTGAAAAATAGTCGCGAAAATAAAATAAAACAAAATAAAATTTCACGTGATAAAAATCATAAAATGTTTTAATACAACACGAAGATCTTTAAAGATGGACAAGTGATGTGAGATAAATATTTCTTTGAAATCTGAAATTCCGAAATCAGCAGCGATAAGATGGTGAAAAAACTTATTTAGGTGCTCGGCTCGTTACAGTTGAATTGATTTAAAAAAATGTTTTCTCTCAGAACGTATCGTTGAACCTACAGTTGGATGTTTTATATACATTCAAAATGAATGAACAAGTCAATAAACAATAATAGTGATGACCATGATGAGAAGATTTTAACGAGCCTTTAACCTGTGTGTGCATACATTGAATTATATTATACGTATTACCGTAGGTGCTCTACGAATAAGGCATGTAATAATTTTGCAAGTTCGGCAAAAGGGCCAAAGCGAACATTTTCGAGCCATCAGATCGATCTCTGTCGACTTGAACAACCCGTCCAATTGAATATGTTTGGGTCAGTAAACTAAGGCCAGCTGATGCAACCTCCCCACCGTTGTCAACGTGCGAGAGATACAGATATACACGTTCGATGTCGTGTCTCTTTCTACTTGTGCTTCCGCGCCGTACATAAGAACGAGCAGTCTATTTTTTTATATGTCTATATGCTTAATAATAATTGTAAGGACAAGGCCGTTCGATGTATATTATACAACAGTTGCGAATCGTTGGCTAGTTTCAGTTCACACAATTCGTATCATGTATAATGTTTACCCTGTAAGTTAATAGTATTTATTGGTTACTTGTAAATATGAATACATACACACTCATACTTACGCAAAATTTATGCCGAGTGTCAATTAAGGTATGAGCTAATAAAAAAAGCTGTCCCTACCTGTTAATCGGGATCCGGTGCAGTTGTCAATGTTTGGTACACCTACGATCACCCGTGCCGCCTGCAATCTCGTGCACGCACAATCTATACTGCCGTAGGTAAGTACACCGTATACCTATGACTACTTTTTATGTCGGGCTCGTGCATTTGAAACCAAAGGGAGGCTTACCGTTTGTACTCATATACCAACGTACGTCAACTCTCATCGAGGCGATTACAATATTATAACCCCATTCCAGAGTAACGGCATTCGTTAAGGGGCTTTTTTTCATACCCCCCTGTTCACGGCCAACTGCTCGCTTTGACTGCAGTTGTTCCGATTGACACGCGCGATTTTTTTTTTTCTTTTAGATAGCGATGGATAAAATCTGACGGCATGATTTCGGCACGAGTCGTACAGTTGAAATTTAAAAATTCCCGATGCAAGTATCACATTATTATTAAGTAGTTGGAGGAACGTGTAGAATCTACTTTTGACGTGTATTACGACGCATGCACGTATACAAGCAGATGGAAATCAAATTTTTTTTTTTGCCAAAGACATCCGCGATACTATTGTGCAGTAATTATACCTATATTTAATAGCAGCCTTGAAATCGGCTCCTGCTGATCCTGAAGCAGTTGAGCAGAAACAGCAGGATGGTTTGGCTGGCGCGCCGATGGAAGACCATTGAGCGCTGGCGGAGACGAGGCTGGCACGAAAACGTTGCCTGCAGCCGTCTCTGGTGCGGTAGCAATATTGGCATCAGCACGAGTTCTGGGAGCCTCATGAAAGTTGCGATCGTTGGCGCCAACTCCAAAACGGGTATCCACCTTTATTACCTATACATCATCGCGAATACATATATATATATATGGCTTCCTATTATTATACACAGAAGATTTTACAAGATTGTGCAGCCATCTTCATTTCAGGTGCTGAGGTGCTGATGTCATTCAGTTAGGTACATCAACGGGTATACTTACACTGTTTCCGTAATGGATAATTTTTTAACCCAAGATTTGGGTGGCTCTTGTTTTACCTTTCCAGATCACGACAACCATTTTTCTAAATCTCGTTGTATTTTATGTTTTCTTTAATCAATCAAATCTTTAATAAGTGATTTTACAGGAGTCTGCGTCAAATGACGCTTGTGCGACAAAAACCAGAACAAAAAAAAAGATGTGTGTAGGTAATATAATAGAAATTAAAATAAGTGACGTCAAACTGCCACTGACATTTTGCGAAGGTGTCAGAGTTAGTGGAACTTACTTACTTACCATGTACAACCACGCAGTTTGTGTGCAATGAGTATAATATTACGTAAAACTACAGTGTATATTGCATTGTACGAGTATAACTATATTTGGGTCAAAATCGATTTTTTCCCTTGATATAATACACATTTGCTATTGACTTGTACAGTGGCTTGGAGTGCATGTCGTGGAACGGTACCACATTGCGCAAAGCCAGAAGGAGCGAAAGTATAACACAGGCCAGTATATTCGTAGGTAGGTAGATAGGCGCATATTTTATCTACATGTACATACACTGATGCAATATTGTATGCATGTACACCCACATTATATATCTTTTAAATATGATTCTCGCATGCTTGCGTATATATCTGTGAGGAAATTTCTTTTTACCTCTTTTATCGAGATATATAAGTAAGTAATCGGCGTGAATTATCGCTGAATTGAAGTGTTTGGGTACTGTACATGAACCAACACTTATACATGCGTGTTACGTGTATGTATAGGTAGGTATACAAATAAGATACGAGTGTCGCAAGCGAATTAGGATCCGAGTTTACTTCATGTACACTGACGCTCTAAAATCAAGCATAACAATCAATTACGTGATGTATTACTTTGGTGATTTTATGTTCCTTATAGTGGGTCATCATAAAGAATCGTTTCAAAATCTCAATTTTTTTTTTTTTTTTTTTTTTTAAATTCATGATCGAATTGAATCGAATTGTTGAATTTTCTTGACTTGTGCCGTTCTTATAAATATGTAAGAAGCAAAGAGCTGTATTGGCTACGCAAGTGACGATAACTCAAAATGGAACTGCTAGATCTTATTTTCTGTATGCAAAAGCCTTGGAATTTAGTCTCGTGAAGGTTACTTAAACATTGAAAAATCGCCACGGGGCCTAGATCGAGTGGCGAAAAAAAAAGTTGTTTTTCATCCTCCCAGGCTTCCTTTTATAATTGTATTCTTTGTCCGCTATCCGTCTCCGTCCCTTTGTCATTCCCTGCAGCAGCATGTATAGTAGGGTTATTGGATATAAGCAAGTAGGTAACACATGCCATCCCGATGACCGCTCACTTTCTATCCGATGACGTTACCACGTGCACGCGAGCTGCTTCCGCGCGCAGTGTGGATGTGTTTGTACGGCCCCTGTGTAATATACGTATGCGCCAGTATTAATTATTAAGTAAATATAGGTGACTGTACTTATGTATACTTAATGTATAAGTTCAAGGTGCAGCAACGACAGAAACAAAAGTACCCTTGTAAACAAGTTACGCGGTGCGTGTCTTGTGGGGGCACCAGTCAAATTTTATTACCAAACTGGGTGTACCTGTACAATTTATGTTATATGCACGTATAGGTAGAAGCCTGACGCTTTGCCTGAAGCAGTCGGGCTTGATCGATGAGCTAGCGGTGTACGACGCGAGGCCGATCCGGGGCTTGCTCCACGAGTTGAGCCATACGGGGCGTTGCAGGAACGCGCGACACGACAATGCAGGAAACAACAGACAATACCTCGAGCGAGCCCTCCGCGACGCCAAGGTGCTTTTACTTGCGAGCAGCCGTCCTAGGCTCAACGACGAGGTTGCCGATCTGCGCCAGCTCGTACCCAATATCGCCAAGTACTGTCCCAAGGCAAGTGTGCGTATACACCCATATTGTCATTTGTGCAATTGCTCGCTCAACTCCTTATCCACATTTTACTTTATCACTGATGAATAATTATACGTAAATAAACAAGTATATGAATACATAAATATCTATAGATAATATAGGTGCACACATCATAAATGCCAATCGGCTCATCTGTGACATTTTTTTTTTTTTTTTTCCCCACATGTGATAATAATTTTCATTCTTGTGACTGTACAGTATATATATATATATATATATATATATATATTTGGTTGCCATCTGCACAAATCCAAACTCGAGCGATAATCATGTATCTAAAGCATGTGTAAGGATTCGGCAGAAAACTCTCCATGCCCATTCTTCTCCGTAAGTCAATGAGTTGACGTCCAATACCTATTAGGTGTATCTATACGCGACGCGCGTCGTTCAATGCTGTTTCGAAACTGCTCACTTAAGTTTGCGAGCGAAGAAACAAAGAGCCGCGCGTTACTTGAGCACAAATAAGTATAATATATAGGTACGGTTAGTGCAGGCCAATGAATTCCGGCCCCTTAAAAGAAGATCAGAACCTTATTGGCGAAACATTCCACCTATATTGATCGGACGTGGTGTGTAGGTATACGTCTTTGTTCCCCCCCCCGGGGCACGGCGGCACGTGCGTGCGTGCATCGCAATTACGAAAAGCTAGAGTACGCCCATTGTTTGGTTCTTTGTTTGTTTCATTTTCTCTCTGTCCTTCTTTCTCCGACCATCTTACATTTTATACATCGTCATGAGATACTTTTGTCGTGGCCGCATCAACAAACAATTTACTTGAAAAACTTTCATATGAAGTTTCAATAGCTTTGAATAACTCGAAGGGAGAGAGAGAGAGAGAGAGAGAGAGTAGGAAAGAAAAAAAACAACTTGAAAGTGTACGATGACTTACATATCTTTTACAATTGAATGGTACAACGTTATAATAATAATAATAATAAAAT
>NW_019384231.1:113619-141961 GCF_000648655.2 Copidosoma floridanum | reverse complement strand
TATTATTATTATTATTACTATCGTATTATATATAATATAATATTATATAATGAGGGACGCGGGTGTTACCTCTGGGGGAGACTCATTGATGAACGCAGAACGTCAGGGAAAAGAAAATTCGATGATGATGATGATAATATTGTACTTGATTGGGTCCAACCGAAATGAAAACAATTGAAGGCATTGGTGGCAGTGGTGTCCCCCTCGGTGAACTGCTTGGTGCCGATGCTCGTCGAACTTTACAAAAATACGGGAGGCTTGCTTGACGAGAGACGGCTCTTTGGGGTCCTTAGCCTGTACTCGGTTCGAGCCAACAGTCTCGCCGCCGAAACCCTCGGCGTCGCCCCGGAGTTCGTCTCGGTGCCCGTGATCGGTGGTGCCTGCTCCAAGAGCTGCGTGCCCCTTTTTTCTCGGACTCGGCCGTGCGCTGACTTTACACCCGTGAGTCCACTTATACGTTATAGTCCTGTATAGTAACATCCATCGTCGGGGAGAACGGCCCGGTACGGAACCATTCAAAACTTGTAGTAAAACATAAATAGCTCTGTTAAAAAGTGATGAATGAGATAAGTGCTTGGGGGTGTGGGGGCACATTGCAGTTTCGAGTCTGCCCATCCAGCCATTCATGTTAATGTTTGACTACTTATTAGCCTTTCGTTCATCATGATAATTATAATAATGATTGTGCGTCGTTGACCGCAGGAGGAGCTGAGCAAGCTGATGCACGCGATGAGAAACTCGGACAATCTGGTCAAGAGTAGTGCAGCTTACGAGGAGAACGGCGACGGCTCGACCGACTCCTCAGCTTGGTGCCTTGGCTTCGCAGCCGCCAGATTTTCCATCTCGCTGTGCAAAGGTCAGAAATAATGAGCGATTTTTTTTTTTTTTTTTTTTTTTTTTTTTTACATCTCTTTACTGTACTGGATTGGAGCTGCGTCATCATCTGTCCATCGTTGCTCACGCCTACTTTAACGTATCTGCACCACAGCTATCATATTTGCCGGTATTTTTTGTGGTTATTTATTATTCTCTCGGTTATGATTGATATTGACGATACAAGTGACGCCGGACACTCCTTGTTCTATACTCTTATACATATACACATATATTATATACCTATAAACTTTTATTCCTCGGTGTACCTATATATTTCAAATAATGTGCTTTAAAAAGTGCACATCATCACGTACCCACGTACCTATACTTACTTGCCTTCGACTGCCATTTCACTTTCCGCTCCATTGTCTTCGAGCAGAACTTTGATTCTTTTTTTATTTTCAAACTTGTCCCTTTCTCTTTCCACCGTTTGTTGGCATAAACGTATAAACGTGCGCACACATTTTAACTGCCTACCGCACGAGTACAAAAATGTAAATATATTGTGTATACCATACACGTAGAACGAAACTAAGGTATATTATGCGAGCGAGGGCCGTAAAGAAAAAGGGACATGAGGGTTTACAGGTCATCAGGGGTAGCAGAAATTTGTTACCTCACGCGACGAAGACAATATTCTGATGGTGATGATCTCGTGCTTACTTGCATGCATGTATGTAAGTATAGTTTGATTAATACTTTACGTGCAGTCAGAGTAAAGGGAAGAGAGACAGAGGCACCCTCCCCCCCCCTATATACAATAGTATATCGTTGCTCTTTCGCGAAGAGTGGCCTGTTTTACACTGATATTTTTGCGTCAGGGCAGGAAAATTGAAGGATGCTCGAGCCACACGTGCACGCTTGTACAAACAACGCAGAGCAACCAGCAGTAATAAATTTCTGCAATCAACCTCCGAAATTCGGCCAATCATCACCCCTGCCCCATGTGCTAATAATAATAATGATAATGATGATAATAATAATAATAAAAATAATAATAATAATAATAATAATCTATACGGGTGTATGGATATCCAGTCCAGTGTTATTTTTCTCATAGGACAGCAACGGTGTAATATGTATACAAGAGTATAGGTGTATAAAGGTATAAAGTAACGGAGAAAGCGTGAGAACGAGCGATTTTTCAATGAAATTCCTCGCGACACAACGCGCATTGTAACACCAACTTGGGTACCTCATAGGACCAGCCGGCCTACACACACCCACATTTCACGCTCGAACGTGAAATACTGCATGCAAGATGAGTGGGCCGACCCACTCCTTATCGTTGACTATTTCTTTCTCTCTTTTTTTATTTATTTGGCTGATATAAATAAATGGCCCCTAACTCGGCTGTACCTATGTACTAATTGATAACGTATCAATTCTGCAAGTCCTTTACTCTTACTTAATGTATGTTATGTTGTCGTGCTTTTTATTCATTTATACATAATATATATAGGTATGCATGCATTATGAGGTCCGTCCCATGAAAGTATAACTCATACGAGTTGTACGGAAAGTGATTTTTTTTAATTTTTATAATAAATATTGCAATCTGGTGCATTATTGGTGCAATAAAAGAGTAAAGCGCATTGGTTCCATCGAGCGCAGCGTTGCGGGACGAGCAGGGGATCGAGGAGTGTGCCTACGTCCGCTCGTGCCTGCTGCCGGAAATCAAGTACTGCGGGGAGCGGCTGGTTCTCGGGCCCTCCGGAATCCAGAAGCGCTTGGGCGTGCCACGGCTCACCAGTCAGGAGTGCACCGCGCTCTACGAGGCCATTCCTGAAATTCAAAAAAATATCGCGCTCGGCGAGGTAAGATGAACCATCAGCGCATCAGCCATTAAATTATTAGGCGCACAGCTTGCTCTCGCACGCAAAGGCCGTGGCATTCGTAGCTACTTTTTTTTTTTTTTTTTTTTTTTTTTTTTTTTCATACGCTTCCGATGACATGTAAAATGTTGGATATGCAAGATTCACGTTCTTTTTTATTTACTCACGTATTTTATATACACCTTTTGTAATATGAAGGTACATACAAATACATAAGCCTATACTACCTTTGAAAACAGCGTTTATGTAAATACGTACGAAAGGGAAAAGTTAAAGAAATGATGTTTCTCCAGCAAAACTGGGACCAGTTCTCATGTACAATCCCATGATAGTAATAACGTTCGGCTTACATTTCCTACACTATGGAGGCAAACATTTTTACAGCAAACTTTCACTTGATGCACCCCCAGCACGTGCACCCGCCCCCTTCCCAATATAATTAATCACGGTATAAATTACGAAATCGGTGAACCCACTGCGCAATACGGTTTCGTAACTCGGTAAGTTCCTGCAGTGCCATTAGATATAGTTGCAGATCTCTGTGTACACTGACTACCGTATTGTACCATATACTGTTTATATTATCTACCTATACTCCTGTCCAATAAGTACCTACTTACACATCATACCAACGAATACTTTCAGATACTGGCACTTGGTGGGAGCACTCCAATCGAGGCTTGCGCTCTTCCCGCGCGCTGCTTGGTTACCAGGACCTAAAATCGTCAATGTGAAGGCTTTGCTTTTGTTTGAAATTAAAAAATGTTGATTCCATGCGGCACGACTACGCGTACATTATTGTGATGATGAAATTTTATCAATGCTAGGATCTAGCAGTTGTAGTTTTAAGGGGCTTACAAAATATACATATGCATACATCTACAGTATTATACTTTGTCCAGCCGTGGTAAGATGAGGTATTTTTTTTTTTACCGCTAGTTTTAAAGTAAAAGCAAAGTTATCATTGGCGAATAAATGTTTTTTCTGAGTTGAAAATAGAATGGTGTAAGTATATAATATGCTTTATTAAAATTAAAAAATTTGTTGGATGATAATATACTGTAGCACCTATAGGGTATGACCCTAGCACAGTATAATTATAGTCTTATCAAAGCAATTGCTACGTGTAAGTATCGGGTGTGCAATGTGCATGGATCGCCGAGTTGTGGACGTAATTTTATCTCTTATTGTAATATAACTATACTTAATTATATTCCACGCAGTTTCTGCAGGTTTTAGGCATATTTTTGATGACGTACGTACAGGTGCAGCAATCTCGGGCGAAGAACAAAGTATGCCCGGTGGTTGTGGATTTCATTAAAGAAACCTGTAGGAAAAAAAGCAATCAAAAAAAAAAAAAAAAACTGATGGATGCAGAGCTCAATACTTATTTCGTCCAAAATCCGAATTTTTGTATTATCATTGTTAGCTGAGTATGGGTTATACACGCTGTTGCAGTTGCAGTGCGAAGACAAGTATACTTGATCTATTCCCATTTTTCTTTGCGTGGGTAAGGTGGTGGACGGCTCAGTGTACCTATACGTGTAGATGCTGCAGCTCACCACATGTGCTATGGCTTGACAGGAAAAAAAAAAAAAAAAAGAGCCTCGTTTGCTCGTTCTATACTTATATGTAGGTATGGCCTCAGCTCTTCCGCATTCCCTATCCAGGTTTGCTCTCTCTTTCTACTTACTTTTCTGCTCTCGCCGGTTTGCTTGCCAACTCTTTCACTCGGGGAGAACACGAGTTGCTGCAGTCTCTCGCTGAATCATAAAAAAAGCCTAATGAGACCTTGAACTTTGCGACGAGGAGGAGAGAAGTGGTGAAGCTTTTCCCCTCCTCTTTTACTCTGCTCGCTCGTCGTCTTCTTCTTTTTGCTTGTCTTTCACGTTGCTTCAGAGCAGGGAAAACCTGGAAAAATGGGATCGCGGATCGCGTGGCTCGAGAGCAGCGCACTGCATGTGTATATAAGTATGTCGCACACACAAAGGTACAGAGCGAGAGTAGAGAATAATCTTAGTAATGCCCATGCGAAATGGTGTGTATATATACTATATGTATACACATGGGAGCGAGGTAAGGCAAGAGCACAGCTGTATGTATTTATGCTCATGTGCACGTGCATCAGAACGAAAGCTGAGCTGCGCTTGGTGTAGGTACATATACATACCTATTTTTATCGCATCACTCGAGGACGAATGAATGATTAAACTTATACAGACTCACATTGAAGCATCCTTTTCTTCGTTTTCTCGTACCCATATGTACCTATTAGTTTATACCTATGGATCATATACGACAAGGGCAAGATTTTTTTTTTTTTTTACACAAGTTTAGCGATTTTTTATTTTCTTGGGGCAATTATTTGTCTACAACAATGTCTTTGTTGCACACACTTTGTGAGTCGCAGGTAAAATTCTAATTTTTTTACATCAACGCATAAAAATATAGTTGATTGACTTGGCGTATATAATTTATATGGGTACATCGGACACATATTATCCTATTTGCATGAAATTATAACATCTGGTAACAAATAAATAAATTGGTCGAATTACTGCACAAAGCATCCTGAAAATCGCCATCAGAGTAATTACTTGTACGACGCAGATTATTCGGCAGTTTATCATTAGGTACCGTCTCTTAAGGTACAATAAACTCGAGTGCATTATGAACCATCAATATTTACCTATTAAGACGAGCGGCTTTTTTTTACTATACATACATATATACGTATATGTACTAACTAACATAGCTGATGAATGATACATATAGATGGGATAAATATAGGTATTATAATGCGTGTGTTGAGGCACACGGAGAGGCTGCATTTGTTGTCGATTCCGATTCCGGTGATGGTATGTAACTATATATGCACGATGGGCCGTATGTAGGTATATCTATAATATATTCTCGCGTGCTCATGTTGTTGAACATTTCATAAAATATTGAAACAACAGCATTTGCTGCACTGCAAGAGCTTACAGCTGTCCCATAAGGGTATATAGTTACATGCCTATACTTATGTGTACCTACACCCCTCCTTAATTCAATCCTCTCTTTTGCAGCCTCCTCAGCAGCTCAGCTCGCTCATACCATGCATACATACACGCATTCGCTCTCTGTTCACTTCTTTTTTTTCTCCTCGTTCGTGCTCTCTGTTTCCTTTTACCCTCCCCTCTCCACCACCCTTATCATCTACCCTCCTCACAATGCATACATATAAAGTGTACACGTGAGATCTACACTGACTCTGCAACTGCACGCTCGCCCTTTTCCCTCTTCCTCTTTTGTATATGTTACAAGTATAAGTACGCTACTCTTCTACTTTTTTTCTGCTGCTTCTGCTCTCATGAGTTTTCCTCCTTTGCAGACCAATTTATCACCAAATTGTGCTGGTTATTCGACGAATCGTCCCAATTTCTCCTGCCCTCGTTTTTTCCTCCTTTTCCATCTATACTTACACTTTAACCTTTACATTATTTCCTTGGCATAGATGCTTACGATGATGTAAGAGAGACAAGAGTTTTAGTTTCCGTGAAATATATCTCACGTAAAGACGTGGGCAAGAGAAAAAATAATTATCGTATAACCAAGAAAACCCGCGCAAACAGATCTGATGATTACATGAAAAATCCAAATTTCAGTCAATGAATAAGCAGTTATACCTACATTACTGACACCCCAAACGCATCAAGATGACCGAATCCCTACAGTTGAAATTGAAACTGCCACGAGACATACTTTTTTATTATCGGTTGTTTTTGTTTAATCGTAATTTTTTCTTTTTTTCTTCTTTCTATTTTTTCATACGCATTTATAATATCGCTCTCCGTTATAAATCCATTTGGCTTTACAGTTACGTTAACGGGATGTATTTTATTGATGTCGGTAATAACGACAATACCTGATTATATGTCTTTTGTTTTCGCAGTTATAATGAGGAGTCTTTTCCTTGGTTAATTTATAGCGGCAGGGACGCTAACTTTATTCACGCGGGCGTCCAAGTATATAAGAACCTATATGGAAAGACTGCAGTTTTTAAATAAGTATCGAGTGAAGACTTTAGGCGAATGACCTCCGGCATCGGTTTGTGCAGTGAAAACAAACCGCCGTGTCTCGAAAGTAAAAAAAAAAAAAAAAAAAAGTACAAACATCGTTGCATAAGTGATGCAGTAACAGCGATAGAGGTGTCATCTATGAATCTTTTTGCACGCACAAATTACATAAAAATGATCTCACCACGTGTTTGTGTACGCTCGTGTTTAGCGGTATCAGCAGCGTGCTAAAAAATATCAACCTCAAGGTAATTGCATAATCCGACGGGAGACCTTAATTATAGCCACATCGTGGTAAAGGAAGTTAAGCCTTATTGCCCATAGGGGTGAAAGAGCGGTCAAATCTAAATTGACAATTAATTAATTGTCCATGACCTGCACTCTTTTAAGCTCAAGTACAAGTAGTATAGTTATTATTACATGTGTTACCTCAACGCGATCCGGTGATATCTGATGGCAACTTTGCGTGCAATACACATGTATACTTACAAGTGTGCGTGGAGAAAAAATTAATATGTATATATATATATATATACTTTATATATTAATATACTATACAAATATCTATATACATACACACATGTAGGTTATACATTTTTTTGGCTTCTTGGTCTCATTTACACGTACATACACATCACGCGCGCTTAAGTAACCATTCTCCGACGAAGACCCCTTTATTTCTCAGTTTCTTCTTTGTCTTCCTATTGATTATTTTGGACACATGAATTAATTGACTATCCCTCCAAAGTTCCCACGAAATACAAGATTGAGCCGATATCTCGGATTTCTTTTTTTTCTCTTTTTCCATTAAATCATGGGATGTTATTAACTTATCGCTGTAAATTTTAGCGCCTTGCAAGCAAGACGACGATCGGGAAACATAATGAAAATATGGGAAAATTCATGGCGAAACGGGGGACAAAAGCATTTACTGCTGATCGTACACAAAAATTTGGGTAAGCTTCGCACGAACAAGATTGGCAAATCCTATACATATATATCTCTAGGATGTCCTGCGGCAGCCCGACATACTGAATGCAAAGCAGCAGCAACAAAAAACAATAGCCTGCACGTGATTGTGAATGGTTAAGGTGTAGGTGAGTAGTAAAGTTGTTCTTGTCTTCTCCCGCTTTAGCATGTATTACCTATTCCGCAGTAGCGCAAGTATATTACCCATGCTAATTGTCCGCGATAAGGCAACGGTCTTGCACGCCAACACGGTATAATAATATATGCCAGCAGCTAAGTAGGTATTACCATCACCAGTAAAAGGAGGAGCTGTGTCGTGTGGGCTCTGAGCGAGCGTTGTCGCAGCAAGTTCCACCGAAACGCTTTAAATGCGCCGTTGGGGAAAAAAAAAAAAAAAATTAAGGAGTTTCGCCTTGCTATGTGTGTAGGGTAAGTATACTTACTCGTAGTTTGTAAAAAAACTATTAGAGGTACGGCGATCGAGCGAGTACACTGCAGGTATAGGATTATGTATATAGTACACACGCATGCACGTATATATTATCATCGTATACCAGCACCAATGCTACTGCAACTACCAAGTACTATACTGGTAGTGGTGGTGGTTGCTGCTTTCTATACTGTACGGCTCCAGAAGGAAAAGATCGGATCGGGAGGTTGCGCCTCCATGTACTCGGGGACATTTTTTTTTTTTTTTTTTTTTTTTTTGGATATTAGGGTAGTTCCCACTATCTACTTGTGTTGTACATAAATAACGTGTTTCTTGATTGCGTCTTTGATTCGTGGCACACGGTCAAAAAGAATGAAAAATATGGTTTTGTTTTTTTTTTTTTTTTTTTTTTTTTTTTTTTCCTTGAGCTTCTCTTGAAAAATACCTCGGATAGTGATGGTTAAAGTGCCTCTCTTTCATTGGTTACTTACACTCGGCTTAAGGTTGCGTTGATTTACTGGCGAATATATAAACACTTTACAGGGAATGCGGCTCATCCTCCGATATCTAACATGCACACGACGCTCGTGAATTTCTTCTTCTGCAGCCTATGTGTTTACGCAGGTACAAAAAACACAATTATTTACGGACTATGTAACCTATACACCAGCTTATAGGGGAATAATATTGACATGTACTATAAATAATCATGATCCAATTGCATTTAAAAAAATCCACGTTCATAAAGTATCGAATAATCATAAGGTGTACTTTGCATGTGTTGAGTATATTCTTTTGTAGACTAAGTAGCAGATTTACACTATCCAGCGTCGCCTTAATTTAAACACTGCAGCATGTACGGATCACGAATCTGTGTTTAATACAGTGATGGATATTTTTTACTGATGGTCTATGACGACTATAGGTTTATCCATCCTTACCCATTGTATGCTGGACTGTCGTAGCACAGTCCTCAGTGTATACAATGTGTACACAACATTATAATATATTATATTATAGTATATTATAGGGTATTAAAGAAAATAATAATTTACATCGGGCCTCCTGTCATCAACAATCATATAAAGAAATATGTCCTGATCCAGGTGTACGTATTACTAAGATCGGCAGATTTTTTTTTTTTTTTTTTTTTTTTTTTTTTTTTTTTTTCTAATTTTTGAGAAAATACCCCATGTGACAGTGATGTACATATAGATTAGCAAAATAAAAATTCAATCCCCGGTAGTGAGATTTTTTTTCTCCGGGTTCCGACTCACAATTATATTAGTCACATTCCGTCAGTACGGATGCCGAGACTAATGAGCTCCTCCTTCTTGCACATAAACCTCATCTAGCGCTACGGTTGCTGTCACACAGTAAATGGGGAAAAAAAAAAAAAAAATGAATAAAATAAATAAACGCAGCAATCGCTGTTCGTCAAAAAATTTTCCATTTAAACACTTTCCCGATACAGTTTACCTCCGATAATTCGCCAAGTTGTGCAATTGATTCCACCAACTTGATATATTACTGCCAAAGGAAGGAAAAGACAAAGGTATAAGCTATTTGGAAAAACTTTTTTCGATATCCGCATTATTTGTGGAGACAAGAGAATCTTCATCTGTGCAGTATAATAATAATAATAATAATGGTGTTGAAAATTTTTGTATTAAAATGTAAAAAGTGAGGAGGACCCGAAGAACGATTATAAACCTTTTTAAACTTTGAATTCAAGTCGTGACCTAATTTGATCGAGCGTTGGAGGAGCTACGAGTGGAGACGGGGTCGCAAATTAGGCGCTACCAACCCCGTATCAGTGCATCTGCTCAACAACTATCTACATGGTATACATAAGTACAGCACGTGCCTTGCCCACATAGAATTACCAGGTACACGTGTAACAAACGTTACAGAAAATCCGAAGAAAATTCCACAGCAGGGGTTAATAGCCATCGCGCAAAAATAAGCGCTCAGGCATGCGGTCGCTGCCAAAAAGCCGGGGGCAAAAATAGCAGGGCGATCCTCTTCTTGGCTCACGCTTCGCGCCACTCGCTGCAGTTCCTCGTCACATATATACCTGTACAACCTGAATCGTTTTACTTTGCCAAATAAAGCGACGCCGTCGTCCTTTGCAGCCATTCACGGGTATAGATGCTTAGTGGGCGCGGCGACCGGCCGGGGGCTTCCGCCCAATATAAGTATCGCCTCGCAATCTCGTTGTGCACATCACATGTAGGTATACAATTACTATGCTTAAGTAGGTACATTGGATTGCGAACAACGGGTGATGTAGTAGTAAGAAGCCAGCCCAATTATTAAAATCAATCTTTATCATTTACATGTAATTTATACCATGTGATTGTTTAAATTGTGCGTCGTATATTACTACTGGCACTGGAGGCGCTGATTCGAAACCAATAACCCATACCTATATCTAATCCACTCAGCTTATCGTCGTGCTCTTACACTATACTTATAACATGTTAAGTATCAGCACGACGAAGAATCCATCATGCGGAGTGAAGTTTTTCGTTACCCGCGATTTAATGGCATTTCAGCGCTCCATCATCATCATCATCATCATCATCATTATCATCATCATCATCGAACCTTCAAAGATTGACATACATTTTTCAAGACGGGGTGTCCGCGTTGCAGATTTGTTTATAATTTTGTGAAAATCTTCTTTTGGAAAACCTTCATGAGGCTTTCTTTTTTGTGTTTCGCAATCTTAATGCTTCCACACGTATAGTAAATCATCATTAGCTTATTTTTTTTTTTTAATAGTAGGGCCGTCATCATCATTGCATTTTTGTTGGATAATAATTGTGATGATGGACATTCATAAACGCCACCACGTTATTACTGCAAGATAAAAACGTTATCATCATATCATCACAATTTCTGCTTAAAATTAAATTTATCTGTAAGAAATGTGACGATCCATTACTGCACAGGTACTATAAGTTATTTGTATTTGAGCTCTGACACAATGTGGAATCATGCGTAAGAGAGGGTAAACCCAAAATTGTCGATGACCAAAATTGAGGTGCTTGTTAATTTTTTATTTCATCGAGAACTTTGTCGGAGCAGCTTGTTGCATGAAGCTCGTTTTCAATTGTCTCCGTTAAATTTGAATTTGTCGGTACAATTGCAAGTAATTTTTTAAGTAAACACTCGGTAATAAATCAAGTACAAGTATAATACGTATACAAACTCGAGGGATGAGGTTGAGTCTCCTGTCGGATGTACCAACTAAAGAAAAAAAAGTCATCAAATGGGCTGTTTTGTACATTTAAAAAATCAGACGAGGCGCGCACGCAGTGCGGCAATGAAAAAAAAAAAAAAAAAGTAATAATAATAAATAAATAAACAATCGTGCTGTGTAGGTGAGGTGCCAAGACTGCCGAGAATCATGCTCATCAGAGAGAGTAGAGCACTGCAGAGTTCTATTATAAAGCAGAGGCGGGCTGCACGCATACTTACCTAATACCTAGTAATAATAAAATGTGTGCCAAATACCTGACGCATTGGTCAAGCTCGTAAACTAACGATATAAATATATACATACATACACGTATAAAGGTAGGAAAGAAGCCGACGGGATTTCTATAAGCGGCCATCAACAGACCAAACTTTGGCTTCCCGTACCAGAATATAAATAGGAATAGCATTTCATATATTTATATAGGTACGTTAGCTGCTTTTGATACAGCTGCACGGTCGGGGGTAGCCGCTTTATACCTACGACGCGCGACGCCGGCTCGGCCTACAATGCATGTATAGCAACTTGGTCACATTCTAATGCGGGAGCCGGTGCGGAGCGACATAAGGCACCGTTTATTTTTCTTGCCTCTGATTTTTCAGATATACCTATGATACTTACAACCTTGATGCTACAGTGATAGGGGCATAATCTTTGCTTTATAAACACACATGATTCCAACAGCATGGGCGATTTAATCGAAAAGGTACTAAAATCGCGTGCTTAAGTAATCTGCAATTTAATTGACGAGTCGCGAGCGCCTACGCTTTTTACGAGCGCCTAAACTTTTCAAGGACGAGTCGTTATGCGCTTCTACAATAAGTATACCTACCCACTACTTTTTTTTCAATATATCATCATCATCATCATCATCATCATCATCATCATCATCATCATCGTCGTCGTCGGTATTATATAATAACAACAGTCATACAAACTATCAATAATGGATATGCTTTTTATTTGGTGCTATCGTATAATATTATGCCGGTGCGATGGAAGAATCGACTACTTTTCCGTGATCGAATAGTCAAATAGCGTAAAATCTCTTCACTTCTCCAGCTAGTGTTTTTAATTTCCCGTATACCACATAATTTTTCAGAAATTCAAACGTATAATGTATAAAGTAAATCCTTACGCAACCCTTGCCCTGCTGGTGCATGCCGTAATAATGATAATAATAAAAAGAAATATGTCCTGATCCAGGTGTACGTATTACTAAGATCGGCAGATTTTTTTTTTTTTTTTTTTTTTTTTTTTTTTTTTTTTTTTTTTTTNGCTTACACGTATGAAGCACGTGCCAACAGGTATACGTGTTACTCATAACGGGGAAATGCTTACGCGAAAATTTCTTACTGTTAGGTGGTGTATTGGTCTTGGTAACGAACAATTTTAGGAGTTTATTGTATATGTATAATACAGCTGATATGATTATATTCGTGCACACTATATTATATTATTAATATTTATAGATTTTCGAAAGCAGTAGTTGCATTACGGAGTGGTACTATCTCCCTTTAGTGCTGCTTCGTGCATACTTATATTTATATGCCCCATGCGTTGGTCGAAAGTAAGAAAGCGGAGGAGGAGTGGCTTCGACAACCGGCTTTTCTACTTATCCTTGTACATTTTTCCAAGTTAATTTATTCTCCTTTCATCGCTGCTGTTCAACGAGATCCCTGACATAACACCGTTGTTTGAACCGAAAAAAAATCCCTATCGAGACCCCGAAAAACAGTATTATACTGTGCTGCGTTTAACGAGAAATATAAAGGTGAATACCCAGTGAAAAATGGTACTTTTTTTGGATTATTGGCTTTTTCGTCCGAGTACACTGACACCTCGAATTGCGTGCACTTTGACAATTACTTTATACATTGTGTTGGTAAAAGTCTGCTATTATCGGCACGGTGGAGCAGAATTTATTTGATTAAATAAGTAGCGGCTGCTATGACGTTGTAAGTACAAGATGGGTAAAATATCGAAGAGCTAAGCCAATAGTTATGTATATTATACAGAAGGTATATTGCGTTCAATTATCCGTAGGCGATTGATAATACTTGTATACAGATACCGATAATATACCTATATTTGTGTGTACATATAATATGTGAGCTGCAGCTAGTATAATAATAATAATAATAATAATAATAATAATAATAATAATAATAATAATAATAATGATAATAATGATAATGATAATAATAATTATATTTGTTGAACGAAGAGCGTTGAAGGGGTAGAGGAGTAAATAGGCTGCTTCCTGCTATACAGAAAGAAAGAAGGAGCTGACGACGACACAGCAGCGGAGCAGCGCAGAGAGAGAGCGGAAAGGAGAGTGCGACGGCCTCGAGAGAGAAGAAGGAGAGAGAGAAAAAGAGACAAGTAACGCTTGCGCGACCTCGGTCGTCCTTGCCCCATGTGGTAGGCAACCGCGTAGTCAACCTCCGCTGAAGCTATATTATATACATTTATGTAAATATATACACACACCTAAGTATATATAATGAGCTCGTCGTTGGTTGAGTTGGTTAGCGTGCTGTATATAGTCACTGAAACAACACCGCCCAGCTCAAGGGGTCGTGGGTTCGTATCACGGTTGGGACACTCAGATTTTTTTCTGATGGTTCTTGCTGGGTATCGAATCCATAAAACTGATTTCGGATAAGACTTTAATTTTAAGATGAAACTAAAAATACGAAGCATACGAAAAGAAAAATTAACAGAATTGTGATGAGTTCTCGATATCCGGGTATGCGGGTCCGGGGTAGATAAAATGTATAAAAAAGCGAATAAAACGTATTTAAAGACAATGTAAATGACAAGCGAGAAATACGTGAATATAATATGTAAAAATAATATGATACACCACGAATATATATTACTTATATGTAAAAGACTATGTTAAATGTTCATTGAATAAAAGGAATGGAAAGTGTACATACCCACAGTTGTGGTCAGTACTGACACTATAATAATAAAAAAATTAAAAAAAAGTATACATAGAATGTACAGGTAATGATGGTATAATATTATACATAATTATAATAAACTAGCCTCCATTTCAACGTACAATCAGTTGGTATTTATACATATAACATTATGTAGATATATTTTGTTTTCTACCAAGTAAAGATAAACATTTTTTCAAAATTAACAATCATTATATTAATGAATTTACCACTCTAAACTTTAAACATATTACCTTTTTTATCTCTCTCATTCTAATAAAACTAATCAAGTAATTGATGACGTTGGATCGGAAAGATCCTGTACCTACCATGCACTATTCTGCAAACATTACGTAAAGTTTGTTAATAATACAACGAGAGAGCTGGAGGAGCTGTATTGGAATACTTAGTGCCGTCATTATCATCGAGACATTGAAAGTCACGCCACTAACATTTATCTTTACCTTTTGGTTTTCTTTGGTTATTGGGTTAGTTATATCGGCTCAAAACCTTCTTTTCGGCTCGCGGCAAGCAGAAAAAATTTCCAATTTTACATCCAGTAAATAACACTCAGACAGTGATCGATGCAAATCTATTATTAAACAGACGAACGAATACGTGCTTATTTTATTTACGTAAAATAAAATTATAATCTTTGCTTGCTGCTCTTCACTATAACTCTAATCGCTGGCGTTAGAAAAAAAAAAAAAAAAAAAAAAAAGAATGATTGCATCAACGTTTTGTATAGGTCACACGAAGTCGACGGCAATACTCAATTCACACACTCGTACAGGGTATGATTTGCACGTCCACTTGCGCTGCACGTATTATCTATTTTCCAAAAATCAATCGATAGTTTTTTTTTGTTCCAATTAACGGACTGACAGATAGTAATAAAAGTTATTGCGTCTTATTTTTATACTAAAAGCGTTTAGCAAAACTTTTACATGATATTTTATTTACGCGATTGAGATCAAACTTTCAATATCAAAGAAATGGAAAAAAAAGTTGTGGCTCCCCGCTAGCGGCGTAGCCCGTATTTATTACGCAGCAATAAATAGCTAGTACATCTATGAATTGTGTTATACTTATCTGCAGTGAGGTAAAGGTGGGGCCATGAATCATTTTGCACTTATAATATGTCGTGCCCGTATCGTCATAATCTTCTTCACCAAACTCGTCCCTCTCAATTGTCAATCTCTGGTCTCTGAAAAATGCTATCGACGCAATTAGGTATATATAGGCAGGTATGCACGTATGCATGGTCAGTGGTCACATAGGTATATGCCTTATACTTATATGCACACGTATCAGCTGTGCTTGTACAAATCTATTATAGGTGTATGTATACCTTATACACATATTAGCGCGAGCTCGCACTTGCATACCCGTCCATCAACTCTCGTAGACTTGTATCTCTTTTCTCTTCTTCTGCGAGGAGCAAATACTTACTTACAGCACGAGCTCATTGAAAAGTCATCAAAGACACATACATGCCTATACTATATTAATACAGGTATATGTGCTGTACTATTGTATCTTTATGATAAATTTATGTAGACATATGTAGCTCAGTACTCTCTGCCCACATGCCCATAGCATGTGATACGCACACCGTGTCGTCGTATGTACAATAACTTACTTTGTCTGTACAGCATCTTGCTGCAAACAGTTGCTCTTTTTTTTCCCTATACTAGGGCACTTGGAGATACTCTTAAATTGCCTGACCTTATCACACTACAAGTTTTACATATATTATATACATACATACACACAGGTACCTTAATCTCATAATATTTGTTTTAAAATACACCCTTTTAATGCCATGGCACTATTTAACAATTATAATTATATAATCGTGCAAAAAGTAGTTAGAGCTGATCCAAAAATTTTTGTAGTATTTGAATTTTTACACATTTACGTGCTGTACGAGTGATTTGATAAAAAAAAACCAACAATTAAACCAATTTTAGTGTTAAACCTACAAAATAAGTTTTTTTTAACTCTCTGTAGACATTACTGATAAATTTTTCATTTAAAAATTGTCACATTAAGCAATTAGCCAATTACATAGTTGATGAATCATCGATTCAACGATTATTTAAAACGCTTACCAACATTAACTGCACTGACATGTTTCGAAATAAAAATATGTGTATCCTTCTTATTTAAAAATAAAATCTGTTATTTTAATAATAAAGGTCATCAATTTCATGTCATATTCTTTTCGGTACCACTTATGATTGCAAAACTTTTGTTTTTAGTAAGTATTTCATTTCTGTTGATCAGCAAAGCGTTATCTTGATTGTCCAGTATGACCTTTGCATGCTCGCGCTACATCGTTTAAACTCTTATTACATATATTCTTCGTTCCAGCGTTAATGCAGCAAGTTGAAACTAAACGGACTTAGTAGCAATGTAGCGTGATCATGGAAAGGAACCTTAAATTTTTGCAACTTCATTTGCGATACTTTCGGAAGCTCAGGAAGTAATTAATCACTGATAGGTAGGTACATCCGAATAATGAGATAAAGTACCGGTTACGAGGATAAGAACGTCAGATGTGCTTAGTTAGATTATATGTATTTGGAATATTGTTAAAAATATCTTTAAAAAAAGAAAGAAAGTTTTTCTTGAATCTCAAAAAAAACAACAAAAAAAACATTAAAGTTAAAGGTGCAATGATTACAAGCGTAGTGTGATTAGTGAGAGTGAGTGACTAATCATGTAGACCTGTAAATATATGTGTATGCTTTTTTATACCACAACCACAGCATCGCGAAGCCAACCGATCTCAACCGAGCGAGTACCGTAAAAGCCTCAGTTCCAAGGTGTGTGTTGAGTACGGCTCCCCCTTCTCCTCTCGACAGTAGCAGCGGCGGCTGGGTGGTGGGTGGCGACGACGATGGCGGCAACAGCTGCTATACAGACAGAATACGGAGTGTGCAAAGGTTTGCGGAACGGCGGCGGACAACTAGCGCAGCTCCGAGCTCCAAGTGCTCCGACACAGAGCCGTTGGGTCAGTCAGAGTGCAGCCTGTGCAGCTCGTGCGTGTAGTGTGTGTGTGAATCTGTAGTAGCACTATAGCTAGCATCAGTGCACGGCCAAGTAAACGATATCGTTATTGCCGTTGTCATCTGCATGTACTTATAACATCTATTATACCTACCTCAGCAGCCGTTAAGTCGCGATTCAACGAGCGCATGCGATGAACTGGTGCATCAGGAACAGCTGTTGCTGCTCGCTACCTGAGCTCTTATACCGCGTATAGGTTATAGAGTATCGATATGGTAATGTGTGTGTGTTTGCCCGAAAAATGTTCACCAATCGTTGTTCGGGCGGCGTTCGCGAGTGTTTTGAATATACCTACCTACAGTGTGTGTGTAGATTAAGCGCCAAGGTAACCGTACTTTCCTACCCTATCGAGTAAACAAACAAGGGTTATAATATTGTACGGGCCAGCGATTGCATGCCGCATGAATAATAATAATATAACAGTGGGGGCGGTGTAGGAGGGAGTGCATAGTACACCACAGGCAACAGTTGAGTTGGATAATCCGTCGCAGCAGTATATCTAAGGAGGTAAAGAAAAGAGCTGGTGGTTCGGGGGGTGCTGCTGCCGGTGGGTTCTATCACGGACCCGAGGAGGATAACCAGGTAGCAGCAGTAGCAGCAGCGCGAGGATGGCAGAAGAGGGCCACTTTGAGACGACGAGCACCCCAGGCCAGATCGCTCCCACGCCGGAGCGGCTCGAGCGGCTCATGGCCAAGGAGCCGCTCGAAGAGCTCTACGAGGTCGAGGAGCAGCCTTTCGCACGGTAAGTCCCCAACGTAAACGTTGTATGTATTTGTGTACCTATCTTACACATACTGTACACACAAACAGGAATCTATATTATGTGCTCCTCTCTCTTTTTCTTTCGCTCGGGCTCTTGTTTCGTTTCCTCCGTATAACGGGGACTTGCAGGCGAGGAAGAGAGATTCTTCTTTGGTTTGCGCTTTTTTATTTATCACCATCGTGGACCGTATATTACATACTTTGTATTACATTTTGGAGCAGCCAAGTCTCTCGAGCGATAATTGTTGATCGACGTGCGACCATCTGTTTGCGCCTCTTTTTACTTACTTCGTTCTACAGAGTACCTATATATTTATTCAGAGCGCGCGGTGGCTCGATCGGCTAGGTCGTGGATTGGCACGCGGGAGACGGTGGTTCAATTCCCGGCCAGTGCGACTTTTCGGGCAAGTACTTACCTCTGTGATTTTTCACCACGCAATGCTCCTCGAGGAGGATTTTTAGGAGACCTTCTCGCAGCAAAAATTGCCTAATTTCCCTCTACCCCCCCCCCCCTTCCAGTAATGAGAGGCCTCCCATCCCTTTCCTTGTCCTTCTCCCAAGTGCTAAGTGCCCATAGTAGTGCCCTTATCAAAGGAGCCGGACGTAGAGCACTCTAATATATATATAAAACCTATATTTATTCCTTCATTCTTTTTTCCGTAAGTTTAAGACTGATCTTTCCCTCTACCATGTACTTATATTGTAACCTCGACTGTAACATGAAAAAATCCTTCATCTTTGGTAGCGTTCTTATCGGAAAAAGATGCAACTACTGCCGCATACCGATTTTGAATGGCGTCTATGTAATAGTACGGAGATCTATACAGAGCTGCTAATTTTAGAATTTTTGTGTCATTAGCAGGTATAATGTATAAATTCTTACGCTACTCTCGAGTTGGAACTGGGCCTCTATTCGATAAAATTACGACCAATGACTAATTTACACTCACACTTTACAGAGAAAATTATTCTCAGATGATGCTGTGCTACAGAGCATCATATTTAAAAACGTTATAAAGCGCACGCACGAATCGCATACATACTCGCGATAGGGGTAAATGACCCAATTACTGCGCAGGCACCAATTACTGCGCACTTGACGGTAACTGAAAATAAGAAAAACAGACTGAAAAATTTGGGTGCTTGGATTTGGTAACACGTACGGACATTAATAACGTTCAATCCAGAATCATACTTTACATCATGACATTTTTAATCTCGTTTATAATTGTTCAATTGAGTGACTCTAAACGAATGTAACCTACAAAACTTTGTAGTCGTGCGTAGTGATGAGTGCGCAGCAATTGGGTCTAGGGCTTTAGCATGAAAACCTTATGGGAGATACCCGCGCAGTAATTGGGGGCGCAGCGACTGGTGTTAATTTTATAATCGTGCGCAGTAACATACCAGCAAGTGATATCAGCACTAAAACAATTATTTAAAAAAAAAAAAAAAAAGTTACTTAACAGAAAAATGTTTGTCGTTTTAATCGCACAAGATGTTGCAAATAAAGATTAAGTAAAACTGGTTCAATTTACATCGAAAAACATTGAGAAATGAGAAATTTAATACAATCAAAAATTTCAGTGCGCAGTAATTGGGTCATTTACCCCTACATGTGATTCGTGCGTGCGCTTTATAACGTTTTTAGATTTTTAGATATGATGTATGATATATAATTTCCAATTGTGCACACTCACCTTTGCCTTTGGCTTCTGTTTTATCGTCTTTGACTCGTTTTTAATAATTGTCCGTGCGAGCTGCAACTGCGTGACGTTTTACAGAACAGGAAACAAAAAAAAAACTATGACTTCGACTTTTACCGTTGGCTGCGTTATACTTCTCGCTGCCGGCGTAACGCGTATGAGTCATATTTTGTCAAGAAGTTTATATCCATAGACGAACGGTCCAATTCTACTAAATCCCCACGACGACGATTTAACAGCGGTGAGTGCGTTTTATGTTTATTAATATACTAAATCCAAGGAAATCATTCAGCTCCGATGCTCTAGGGAATTTTCTGCGGCAAAGTATTATGCTTTTCATTCTTACTGACGCAGATTGTCTTTATTTGTTTCCTCCCGTAGGTTATATACAATTTTTATTTTTCATCAATTCTGCACCAAAAAGGAAATTTACTCCCATTTCGTTTATCGTTAAATTAGTATGGTGAAAAATCATTGACCACTCACTGGTTTGCAAGAAATGCAAACAATTTGTTAGAATAAAAGCTCTTCATCGCGTCCCCGAGTTATTATTATTACCATGATCATCGTTATCATTATTACCGTCACCACAGGAAGTAAGGCGAAAACTTATCTTTATGTCAAATAACTACATTTGCTGCAGATCCCGGAGCAACGATACAGTGGTCAGTGAGTATATCTTAATATTATACATACATCTGTAGAAAAACGATTATGTAGGTAGATCGTGGGTCGAAGAGCCGTGAGAGGTCCACACGCGTACCCGTTCTTGAAAGCAAAAAGAGTACAGAGCAGCTGCCCCTGTTTTGGGACAAGAGAGCTGCCGCCGCATATTATGCCGTATATCTAAGTAGGTGCGTCGATGTTGCATTCGTAATATACGTATTCTACCTGGGCTCACATTCATCGATGTTTTAATTATGTACACAGTATCTTTCTATATATATGACATTCATAACAGGTGAAATTTAGATCCGCGTATACAGCCAAGAAGAAAACAATGGGGCCAGATTTTATCATGGTGGTTTATATGTAGCACAAAAGTGTATTATTATTATTTTTATTATTGGGGTTATTATAATAGTTGGTTAACTCCAATGACCTCTCGATCTCTATTTATTTTCTGGACCACTTGGCTTTTCAAAAATTTCGTACAAACGAAGGTTAGTACCTTCATCATTTAATAATTTTTTTGTCGCAATGGCTGTTAATATTTGCACTTTCATTATCGACTTTCTTGACGAGACTCGGTCGATTTGTTCTAGTGTTCTACTTGAGTTATATTTAAATACGTTTACAAAATTATTATATTTATAATATTTTTACAAAATGTACCATCGTATTTACCGATAATTAGATTTTTATGATGCTTTTTGCCCTCGTTTTGTTCTGATGCTCTTTGTGCAGTGTTGGACTCATGAATTCAAATTTGCTTCCATGCTGCATGGATGGGCGTATGGTAGGTTAATGGAACCGAGTATCTCTTGACGAATTGATATACATGTCACGAAAACGCGATAATTGGTGGACGCCAGCTGCAGCAGCGCCTAGTCTTTTGTCTCTATTGCTTCATCGCTACACAAGCCGGAACGCGCTGTTTCTCCTACTACTCCGTTACATTGTTATGAGTGATATTTTTACAGGCCTAACAAATACCGTCCAACAGTAGGTGTGTTCATATTTTATGATAAGTTACAAATTTGAACGTATCACGATGAAAATAGAAATAATTTCATACGGTCAAAATACTAGCAGAAATAATGAAATACACAATGACTGACTCGCGCACGCATATTTCATTTTCTTGTTTTTATATTATTATAAGCAATATCAATCATCCGACAACAGTATATAATTACGTAATACAAACTCTTGATAATTTTCGACAGAGGTGATTATTTTTTCTTTATTTGCAGTGAAAATTTGTTCTGTGTAAGTCGTTGGAGGTAAAAAAAAAAGTTGGACGAGTGTTACTTTAACTTGTGTAACTTACACCCAAAAGTTATGCATTAACACTGACTGATGGCAACGGAGAAAAAAAAAAATTAAGACAACATCGAATTTGTACATCAGGAATAAATATGTAATTACGTATGTCTAGCTCAGCTCATAGCATGAAAATAAAGCCGGCGGTAGTATAGTTAATCCTATACTTCTGAAATACCTCAGCTTCTGAGAGTTTGTAATGAGCTCGTAAAAGTCCTCTGCCCTTTCCGCCAAGGCTCTGGTATTTCAGCAATGTACCCCCCTTGTCGTCTTTCATCAATCCAACCATTTTCTTGCTCTTTTAGACAATAGTTTGTTCGTTCGTTCACTTTTGCTGCTGCCGAGGCAAATGCACGAGTCAACCTGATATGGATCTAGAGGTCCATAAATTCTTTTCCACAAGGCTCTTTTCGCTGGTACAGCTTGTTCTTGGAGTTATTGTGATTTTACCATGAGTCATTAGTAATATCACAGCTAGTAACAGCTCAATAAAAAGAAAAATCAAGTGGCAAGTACCAAAAAAATAAAGCACAAAACTATTTGATTATTTACTAGAGCGAAGAGTGTGTGCAATGCATCTGAAAATTGATGTCATCACAGTGTAAATATGTTTTGGATAAAAAAAAAAAAAAGAAAAAACATAGACAATTTCTGCATTCGATAAAAATCAATAAGTATACTTTTCGCGACTTTTCGCTCTGGTAAAAATAATAATAAACGATAGTTGTGAAAGTAGTCATGCCTAATGATTGTTAAAAAAATATACCCGAATACCTATTGACATCGCTTATAACCATAGACTAGTTTGACTTCCTACTAAACTCTCATTTGTCAGTTGTTGACACGGAGCGTTGTGGCGTAAACATGCGTATCAACTATAGACCATCTTTTAACACATTGTTGATCGGTGGCCTCAGCTCGATATCCTTTTATACTCCTCCTTCAGCGACGGTACGGAGGTAGACGCCGAGGAATCCGGTGTATATATATATATATATAAATGCGCTTACTTATCAACTGCAGGCATAACGTTACTGTGGAGAGTAGACAACAGATCAAAACAGAATAGAGTAAGCGTTCTCCCGACCTCCTTACAGCAGCAGCTATACTGTACACGACTGTACCTATTTGCCATTATTTAGGCATAAGGTACCTACATAATAAATATGTATATGCGTTATGTGTATGTGTATGAGTATTCGCGGCTGCAGGAGAAGTGACATAGCTTTCTCTCTGTCTCTTTCATTCGGCTTTTCTCCTCACTTTCCGTTTGGTTAACCGTAAATTATACTACAACCACCTACCCACACACACACAAGTATCCACATAACACACAAGGAGAACGAGCGCGGGCGCGACTGACTGGTTAGCCGTCTATGTAACAAGCGTAATCATGCATCAGGCATACAGGTATGCGGGGCGTAATAGCGTCAGGCAGGAGCGAGCATAGTGTATATAATACATGATGTAGTAAGGTAATGCGGAGCAATAGTCGGGTGAAGGTCGGCCAAATCGAATGTGCGTGTACCTACAAGTATTAAATAGTATATAGATAGTTCAGCGCGTGCGACACACATTGCCGCACATTGCACTGCACCCAAGCAACACAATCAGGGTAAGTACTTATAACTTGAGCGCTTGGAGCGGAGCAGAAAAAGATCGAAACAGTTTCATATTTCGTGTGTGTGTGTGTGTACAACCATCACATGAATAGCCAATAATCGAACGAGAAAGCGTGGCTCGTTGTATCAACTACGAGATTTTGTATGTCTTTTCATTTCTGATTTCATGCTTTAAGGAGCAATTACTGGGCCCTGCGCTTCGAAAGAGTCGAAACAAACACATGCTCAATCCGCACGAAATTGCAAAAAATGAAGGATTACTTTCGATTATTTTTAAAGCTGCTGGTCATCTGCTAAAAAACATCGAGTGTGGGGCCCCCATCCCGATTTATCTTAACAAAGGTGAAAGTTATCGGAAATAGCGTCATGTATTGAGTGTGCGTAAACTCTGTGTGTTTTATCGAGACAATGGGCACAAGATTTTTGCTAAAGTTTCTTACAAGAGGTGTTTGCAACAGGGTTATGCGGTGGTGATCTCTGACATAATTTAGTCTGCCTTTTTTTCTCTTTAAAAAAAGATGGAGAAATACAAATTTTGCCTTAATTAGTTGGCAGCAGAAAACGAGATGTTGAAAAAAGTTTGACAATTCAATCATGAATTTACAGTCAACTTCAATGTAATAATAATAATAATAATAATAATAATAATAATAACAATAATAATAATAGTAATAAAAGTTATTGCGTCTTATTTTTATACTAAAAGCGTTTAGCAAAACTTTTACATGATATTTTATTTACGCGATTGAGATCAAACTTTCAATATCAAAGAAATGGAAAAAAAAGTTGTGGCTCCCCGCTAGCGGCGTAGCCCGTATTTATTACGCAGCAATAAATAGCTAGTACATCTATGAATTGTGTTATACTTATCTGCAGTGAGGTAAAGGTGGGGCCATGAATCATTTTGCACTTATAATATGTCGTGCCCGTATCGTCATAATCTTCTTCACCAAACTCGTCCCTCTCAATTGTCAATCTCTGGTCTCTGAAAAATGCTATCGACGCAATTAGGTATATATAGGCAGGTATGCACGTATGCATGGTCAGTGGTCACATAGGTATATGCCTTATACTTATATGCACACGTATCAGCTGTGCTTGTACAAATCTATTATAGGTGTATGTATACCTTATACACATATTAGCGCGAGCTCGCACTTGCATACCCGTCCATCAACTCTCGTAGACTTGTATCTCTTTTCTCTTCTTCTGCGAGGAGCAAATACTTACTTACAGCACGAGCTCATTGAAAAGTCATCAAAGACACATACATGCCTATACTATATTAATACAGGTATATGTGCTGTACTATTGTATCTTTATGATAAATTTATGTAGACATATGTAGCTCAGTACTCTCTGCCCACATGCCCATAGCATGTGATACGCACACCGTGTCGTCGTATGTACAATAACTTACTTTGTCTGTACAGCATCTTGCTGCAAACAGTTGCTCTTTTTTTTCCCTATACTAGGGCACTTGGAGATACTCTTAAATTGCCTGACCTTATCACACTACAAGTTTTACATATATTATATACATACATACACACAGGTACCTTAATCTCATAATATTTGTTTTAAAATACACCCTTTTAATGCCATGGCACTATTTAACAATTATAATTATATAATCGTGCAAAAAGTAGTTAGAGCTGATCCAAAAATTTTTGTAGTATTTGAATTTTTACACATTTACGTGCTGTACGAGTGATTTGATAAAAAAAAACCAACAATTAAACCAATTTTAGTGTTAAACCTACAAAATAAGTTTTTTTTAACTCTCTGTAGACATTACTGATAAATTTTTCATTTAAAAATTGTCACATTAAGCAATTAGCCAATTACATAGTTGATGAATCATCGATTCAACGATTATTTAAAACGCTTACCAACATTAACTGCACTGACATGTTTCGAAATAAAAATATGTGTATCCTTCTTATTTAAAAATAAAATCTGTTATTTTAATAATAAAGGTCATCAATTTCATGTCATATTCTTTTCGGTACCACTTATGATTGCAAAACTTTTGTTTTTAGTAAGTATTTCATTTCTGTTGATCAGCAAAGCGTTATCTTGATTGTCCAGTATGACCTTTGCATGCTCGCGCTACATCGTTTAAACTCTTATTACATATATTCTTCGTTCCAGCGTTAATGCAGCAAGTTGAAACTAAACGGACTTAGTAGCAATGTAGCGTGATCATGGAAAGGAACCTTAAATTTTTGCAACTTCATTTGCGATACTTTCGGAAGCTCAGGAAGTAATTAATCACTGATAGGTAGGTACATCCGAATAATGAGATAAAGTACCGGTTACGAGGATAAGAACGTCAGATGTGCTTAGTTAGATTATATGTATTTGGAATATTGTTAAAAATATCTTTAAAAAAAGAAAGAAAGTTTTTCTTGAATCTCAAAAAAAACAACAAAAAAAACATTAAAGTTAAAGGTGCAATGATTACAAGCGTAGTGTGATTAGTGAGAGTGAGTGACTAATCATGTAGACCTGTAAATATATGTGTATGCTTTTTTATACCACAACCACAGCATCGCGAAGCCAACCGATCTCAACCGAGCGAGTACCGTAAAAGCCTCAGTTCCAAGGTGTGTGTTGAGTACGGCTCCCCCTTCTCCTCTCGACAGTAGCAGCGGCGGCTGGGTGGTGGGTGGCGACGACGATGGCGGCAACAGCTGCTATACAGACAGAATACGGAGTGTGCAAAGGTTTGCGGAACGGCGGCGGACAACTAGCGCAGCTCCGAGCTCCAAGTGCTCCGACACAGAGCCGTTGGGTCAGTCAGAGTGCAGCCTGTGCAGCTCGTGCGTGTAGTGTGTGTGTGAATCTGTAGTAGCACTATAGCTAGCATCAGTGCACGGCCAAGTAAACGATATCGTTATTGCCGTTGTCATCTGCATGTACTTATAACATCTATTATACCTACCTCAGCAGCCGTTAAGTCGCGATTCAACGAGCGCATGCGATGAACTGGTGCATCAGGAACAGCTGTTGCTGCTCGCTACCTGAGCTCTTATACCGCGTATAGGTTATAGAGTATCGATATGGTAATGTGTGTGTGTTTGCCCGAAAAATGTTCACCAATCGTTGTTCGGGCGGCGTTCGCGAGTGTTTTGAATATACCTACCTACAGTGTGTGTGTAGATTAAGCGCCAAGGTAACCGTACTTTCCTACCCTATCGAGTAAACAAACAAGGGTTATAATATTGTACGGGCCAGCGATTGCATGCCGCATGAATAATAATAATATAACAGTGGGGGCGGTGTAGGAGGGAGTGCATAGTACACCACAGGCAACAGTTGAGTTGGATAATCCGTCGCAGCAGTATATCTAAGGAGGTAAAGAAAAGAGCTGGTGGTTCGGGGGGTGCTGCTGCCGGTGGGTTCTATCACGGACCCGAGGAGGATAACCAGGTAGCAGCAGTAGCAGCAGCGCGAGGATGGCAGAAGAGGGCCACTTTGAGACGACGAGCACCCCAGGCCAGATCGCTCCCACGCCGGAGCGGCTCGAGCGGCTCATGGCCAAGGAGCCGCTCGAAGAGCTCTACGAGGTCGAGGAGCAGCCTTTCGCACGGTAAGTCCCCAACGTAAACGTTGTATGTATTTGTGTACCTATCTTACACATACTGTACACACAAACAGGAATCTATATTATGTGCTCCTCTCTCTTTTTCTTTCGCTCGGGCTCTTGTTTCGTTTCCTCCGTATAACGGGGACTTGCAGGCGAGGAAGAGAGATTCTTCTTTGGTTTGCGCTTTTTTATTTATCACCATCGTGGACCGTATATTACATACTTTGTATTACATTTTGGAGCAGCCAAGTCTCTCGAGCGATAATTGTTGATCGACGTGCGACCATCTGTTTGCGCCTCTTTTTACTTACTTCGTTCTACAGAGTACCTATATATTTATTCAGAGCGCGCGGTGGCTCGATCGGCTAGGTCGTGGATTGGCACGCGGGAGACGGTGGTTCAATTCCCGGCCAGTGCGACTTTTCGGGCAAGTACTTACCTCTGTGATTTTTCACCACGCAATGCTCCTCGAGGAGGATTTTTAGGAGACCTTCTCGCAGCAAAAATTGCCTAATTTCCCTCTACCCCCCCCCCCCTTCCAGTAATGAGAGGCCTCCCATCCCTTTCCTTGTCCTTCTCCCAAGTGCTAAGTGCCCATAGTAGTGCCCTTATCAAAGGAGCCGGACGTAGAGCACTCTAATATATATATAAAACCTATATTTATTCCTTCATTCTTTTTTCCGTAAGTTTAAGACTGATCTTTCCCTCTACCATGTACTTATATTGTAACCTCGACTGTAACATGAAAAAATCCTTCATCTTTGGTAGCGTTCTTATCGGAAAAAGATGCAACTACTGCCGCATACCGATTTTGAATGGCGTCTATGTAATAGTACGGAGATCTATACAGAGCTGCTAATTTTAGAATTTTTGTGTCATTAGCAGGTATAATGTATAAATTCTTACGCTACTCTCGAGTTGGAACTGGGCCTCTATTCGATAAAATTACGACCAATGACTAATTTACACTCACACTTTACAGAGAAAATTATTCTCAGATGATGCTGTGCTACAGAGCATCATATTTAAAAACGTTATAAAGCGCACGCACGAATCGCATACATACTCGCGATAGGGGTAAATGACCCAATTACTGCGCAGGCACCAATTACTGCGCACTTGACGGTAACTGAAAATAAGAAAAACAGACTGAAAAATTTGGGTGCTTGGATTTGGTAACACGTACGGACATTAATAACGTTCATTTGTATTAAA
>NW_019384231.1:82475-99975 GCF_000648655.2 Copidosoma floridanum | reverse complement strand
TATCAATCAGGCTGCCTTATGCCTTTCTGACAAGCCACTTCTTTTGCAGCCTTGAAGCATTTTAGCTCTGTCCTATCAGAAACATTGGCTCTCAAAGTCTGGTAAGTAACGTTTAAGCCTATGGTTTCTATTACGTTCATTAATGGCTCCAAAGAGTACAAAGTCATATCCTCAAAAACTGCAGCAATATCTTCATCGGTCATTTTTCAAGTGAATCCAATAACTATTAACAGATATCAAAGTGTCATTCAAATAGAGATAATTAATACTCTCTGCAATTACAATAATTCTACCAATATTAAAATTATAGAGTATTTGATGCTTATGGATCTCTCTTGGCTGGTAGCCTTGCTGAGAGAGACAAGGACGCTGATGTGAACTCTCTCCGCAATAATTACATACGCGTGAAAGATACGCGCCCAGAAGCTTTTTCTATTTGAGGTCGAAAAGGGTATAAGAAGGAAGAGCAATCTTCATCCGCGGGCCGTTACTTTAGCTATACGTGTGTCGCCGTGTGCGTGTACTGTGCCACGTGCAGTGCTCCTCCCGACCGCGACGCGCGCCGCCAACATCATCCTCCTTCTCGTTGGACTTTTTCATCTCCCTGCATCATATGTGTGTGTGTACGCGCATGTGTGCGTGCGTGTACATATACATATAGAAAAGAAAAAGTTGGGTCCTCCGCACTCCGACGACTGTCTTGTACTTTTCGTTGTCGGTATCGTCTCTGTCGTCGGCGCGGAGGCTATTACTTACTACTGCCGTTGCAGCTTTATCCAGGTCGGTCTCTGGGTCCTTGCATCCCATACATTTTCTGCCTCGTTTTCTGCGAACGACGTGACTCGCCTCATTCTCAGTCGTATCTCTCATGGCTCTTTTTTTTCTTTCTCTTATGAATCTTTCTTACACGCTCGAGGCACTATTAGGTACAAGGTATATTTCGAGATGGTGTCTCTCAGCACAAACACCTCTAGAAGTGAGGTTTTCAATTGTTGTGGAATTTCAAAATAAAAAGTAATGCATTCTATTTTCAATCACGTAAATAATACATTTTTTTTTTTTACTACAAAAATGTTGATTTTATCGGTACCTACTTGTTAGTCATGTATAAGGAATATTTCAATAAATAAAATCATATTTAATCTTTATTTTCATCAGTTACCTAAACTTGCAAACTTGTAATCCAACCCTAAACATGTTGTAATATTGACGGCATACATTCGCACACGGCTCGTTCTTAGCGAGTGTATGTTATTCACTGTTTTTCTGTAAAATTGATCTATCGATGTTCATTTTCCAACAGGGAAAAAGAAAAAGCAAAAATTTTAAGATTGCAAACCCCAAAAAAAAATATCAAATAAGTTTTTAAACACAACGTCGTACAGATTTTTTTTGTCAAATCATGATTTACATTTATTTATAATTTTTCATGGTTACGGTGCAACTTTCATTAAACTAATCCGCAGTAATTGAATTGAATCGGAGTAACAAGAAAAAGAATGTGTTGTTATACAATTTACTCAGGTGGTGAGCAATAGGCCCTTCTCTAATCGCGATATGTGACTGTCAGTCGTAGTCCATCCATCGGGAAGAAATTTTACGAAATTGTAAGCGCGTTCATGTACTTATACTAGACGGCCAGATATTCGCGATCCCCTCCGACGAGTTGAGTGACATTGAAGTACATAATTTCAAAACTCGTAGGAGGGGGTAGTGAGTATCTGACCGTCAAGAATGTACATGTAATAAGGTAATAAAATATGTGCGTCTGATACACTATATTATATTAACGGGCGTTCCTACGTTCAAGTCAACCATTGTCGAGAAATCGCATCAACAGCAGCCTCGAAAGCTACAGCATCAGAACAATTTCCGCACCTCTCTCTTTTCTCCATTTTCCTGTGTTGCATCGGCAGCCACTACACAAACACGCACATGGATACGTATGTACATAAACATCCCCCTTTTCTCACAATCAGATTTGTACTTATGTGTAACTCGATCATAAACACCTGAATAGTTGCTGCAGCTGTAGTCGCCTAAAACAAACGATTTAGACGTAAATAATATAATATGTAAGTAGGCACCGGAAAGTACAGTCGCTCTTGTAGTGTACGTATATAATAATAATAATAATAATAATAATAATATATACCTACTGATACGCCCCTCGTGTGCACGACAGTCGAAGAAGCATCATGCGGGCACCTCACCCGTGGGCGGATGTGTGCATGTACAGTGCAGCTAGGTACATGTATATATGTATTTCTTGATGGTGGTTATCTTTCAAGTATAGAAGGATTAATATAAGGATTGAATTCGATAGAAAGAACTCGCGAGTATTTTCTACTTTTATATACTTTGACAACTGCAAATGGTCCTACAGCACAACCCCAGCATGATGATAGAAAAGTCGTCGGTTGAAGGTGTGTTTGGAGTGCTCCGAGCGTGTCTGCATGTGTATGTATATGGCCAAGACTGTAAATGTAGACTTGATCGTCGAACAAATCCATTGCCCAACTCTCATTGACTCACGTATAACCGTATGCACATACGTTTGGATCCGTATTTACAATGATTATTAAAATTAAGTTCGAAGAGACTTACATGGGTGGTTGTTATTAAATATCAAGAGCCTCTGGTTTGATAATTGCTCACTTTCTTTCGCGATGAATCCTCAAAAAAGCAAGTCTGTAGGTGCACGTATCCCACGCAGGCAAATGCCGTCACTCAGCGACCTATCTTAATTACGCTTATTATTTTCATTCGATCGAAGATGAGGAGTTAAAACCGTTGGTTCGCTCGTGTCTCGGTTTGTTCACGTGCACCATGAATAGCATGATCGTTGATGTAGGCCACGCGGCGGCGGAAAAGTGGGTTGGAACTCTCGGCGTGCCACCGCTCTTTTCTTCCATTCTATTCTATACAATCCATATGTATATATATATATATATATATATGCTGCTTCTTTTCTTGTCCCCCTTGCTGGACTGCAGGCTGTAACTATATACTACTTGGATACGATATCACACACTTTGTTGTGTACATAATATTATGTATGGGTACTTACATCAGATATAGGTCCATCTACAGTCATTTTCCGTGCACAAAGAGCGGGCAGCTCCTTTTGGGGCCTATACCGTTTCTGGCGCGTGCAAAAATACACGCACGCACACACACACATACACACACAAACAATTTACACCAATGTTCAAAGCCATTCGTGTAGTTATGGTCGATCGGTTGGGGCCCCCTTTTGCTGTTGGCTCCTTTTGTACCTATTATTGTATTTAATTATACCTACCTGTCTTCTTGAGTCGACGCCGATATTACATTTCTTGTATCTTTTTCTTTACAGTTGTACAGGTAGTGTACATGTATGGAAAAATTTTGTCCTCCATGCTCGAAGTTTTAAGTGTGTACTATGTAGGTATATGGTAGTCATCCTAACAACGTACCCCGTCATCTCGTGAGAATGGACCACGTAAATGTGCTTTTGTGCCTCTGTACCGAGAAAGACGAAAGAACTGCTGCTGCTGCTTGCTAACTCTCGCTCGTTTCTCTCCTAATAACAATATAATAACCTACTTTGCACAAGCAGTCAAAAAAATTATAAAATTACGTTCCACTTTGCTCGTCATTTTTGCCAAGTTTAGGTACTGTGGCACCTCGTACTTTTCGGTCCTTTTGTTTCATGCTTTGCTTGCTCTACTCCCCCTTGCTCTTTTAGTTCTCAGATTATATCAAGTATTCTTTACCCTTGTCTCCTCCCCTTTTTTTCCCACACTTTAAATAAAATTCCTTGATTTCATTTCCGTCTTATCCTATTTAATATCAATGTGCAGATACGACGGCTACACACTTTAAAAAATTAATTTTTTTTTCTTTCACCATTCACACGCTCGCTGCCTCGTGTTAAAGCATCCAATTTTTTCTTCATTTTTTTATTTTAATGAAAGCTAAAAATAAAAACTCACAATTAAGTAGTTGAAGTATATACCTAAGTGAGGTAAAACGCCCTTTAATGGGATATTTTTGAAATAATTTTGTAACGTGAAATAAATTAAGAAATAAAAAGACTTTTGTTTATGAAAAATATTTATTGAAAAAATAGTAACGTTTTTTTTTTATTTGAAAATATTCGACGAGTTAGCATCGATAACAATACAAATTTTTGTTAATAATATTTTATTAATAACAAGAAACAAAACAAAAAAATTTCCTTTTTCTAGGCTTGCATTGGCGAACCAAAACTGTATGTTCGATGCCATAACTTTGGAAAATGATAAGGTTCCGAGTTGAATTTTTTACAAAATCTATACTTGTAAAAATTATCACATGAGATAATGCGCAGTGCTCGAATTTTGTAATTTTTTACAAAATTGAAGTGATGTGTTTCCAGCTACTTGAGGTATAAAGGAACACTAATAATTATAAAAGTATTAAAAATCCAAAGTGTGTACCCTGGTAGAAAATTACTACATAAACTGGCTAGAAACTCGTCAACATGTTATAAGCCCATTTACGCATGTACGTTGACGAGTTTCTAGCCAGTTTATGTAGTAACGTTTCTATACCAGGGTACTTGAATAAGAATTCTTTTTTATTTTTTATCTATTGAAATATTGACGTATGAATCTAAGAGTTAAAAGAAAAATTCATGGAAAAAAAAATTATTTTCTCGTTGTAGGAAAACAATTACGATGTAAGTGTACTACAAAGTATTTATTGGGTGTAATGTCAGGATGGATTGTTAAAGTAACGGGAACTATGAGAAAAAGAAAAAAAATAGAAAAAAAATGAATAAACCAACAAGTATCAACAACAAGAAGCGTATGCACAACAGTACGGCACTATATTTATATAGGTACGATTTTATATACATACACACGTCGGTATGCGCGTACCCGCATACACAAAAGAAACGCTCAGAGGTCGATCGTGCGGTACGTAAAAAAATTGTTTCTCATTGCTTGTGCCGTAGTATGGAAAAAGAAAGAGATTGTCAATAGCATGTGTGTATGCGCTGACAATATAGCAGCTCGTGCAAAGACTAATCCTCTTTCATGATTGCAAGACGGTCGAACGGTATTGGCGTCCGATGAAAGAAAGAAACCACACGAAATTTCCTCGTGACTTGGACGTGCCGACGCGTTGAGTTGCCCTGACTAGAATAATGCATTCATCAAAACCTAAAAGAGTACAAGAGAGGGCATGTTTGTTATAATAGCTACAATGCATGGGCTGCTGCCGTAATGTTGTATTGTGCGCTGATATAACGTTATCACCGTTCTATAAAAAGAAACAAAGACAAAGAGAAAGCGGGAGTAGAGAAACACTCACCAACGTGGTGTCTCGACCGTTATATATATATATATACAGCTCAGAGTCGTAAAATATCTATTTTATGAATACGTGTGTTTAAATTATTCAATGAACGAATTAAAATGTGTAACTGCATCCAATCATTAAACGACAAATTGTACAAGTATTCGATAATTTTACTTTTGTGAGAAAATTTATACATTTACACGGGTGAGGTACAGGTCTTTCTCTTCCGTCAAGCTAAATATTCCGACTCGCGTATTTCGGAATATGTTTGGGAGGTGTAGCGTAATTTTAAACATACTTATTACTTTGAATGGTTGTGAAGTACAATATGTTGTACTAATATAATAATAATAATAATGATAATAATTATCATTATTATTGTGTATATTATACTCTAAATGGAATAAATAGTCGCGCGCGATCGCCAGAAGTTGTCGTGTATTCCCTTGAGCAGTATATATGATATGCAGGTGTGATGAGCTACCCCAGCTACTGCTGATTCACGTGCATGCAGCATGGGAAGCACGAGATAAACGCGAGCATACTAAACTTATCCCCAACACATGCCTTTGCTTGCTTATACAATCTCTGCTACGCTGGTTCCTTTTATTTTTTTTAACGTAGGTATATACATTTAGAGTCACTTGATGTGCTGCATCAACAATAATTCCAACAATTGTTTGGGTATATATTTGCATCGAACGTTATAGTTGCGAGATAGGTAGTAATAGGTGTATATAAGCGCAAGTGGCAAATCGGAAGAATCGAGCAATATATTATTACAACCATTTGCAAAAAAGAAAGTTTATACGTACAATATAATTATATTGTAGGTAAAATGTACATGCGCATCATACGATGGTAGGAAAAAGAAGTAAAAAGAAAATGGATGGAGAGGAAGGATGACATGTTTACGAGAACGCCCGAAGAATTTGTTGGTTGTAATGGGATGCTTGCGGCCCTCGCTGCTACTCCCCATGTATCTATACCTGCTGTGCTGTGTGCTGTCCCATGCTGTAGGTATGCTAAACGCGCGGGGCAGCCGTGCTGGTAAAACAAAGGGATACATCCTTTCGTGACTTGCAGTCAAGACCGTCAAGTAGTTACAAATAAAAGTTTTATCGGCAAGCTTGTGTATTACTTATATATTATAGTGTCGGTAAAAACGGTGCAGCTCATTTGCTATGCAACCGTTTTAACAATAATGTGTGTCTAATTAATTGTTTCATAGTGTGTATGACATAATGTGGACCCTTTTCCTTTATCCCCGTCAACTATAACGATGTCGCGCAAGTAACACTGTTTATTTATAAATGACGGTATGAAACCAAAATTTTTCCACCACCCGTGCATATTTTTATTTCAAGTACTCTTTTATCACGCAGGCAATAATAATTGCATGTATACGTACCATTAATTGCTTACTTACGTCAGAGACGAGTCGAAGAGTCGCCGAGCAACTGCATGTACAACTAAATTAATATTAAATGATCGGCATGATTGAACTCCACCTAACTTTACATTGAATTTAGTGCTAATCGTGGAGAATAAGGGTTTTTTTTTTTTTTTCCATTTATTTGACACACAACGCTCAACTGCATTGCCTGCGTGTTACTTTCCTGCGTTTTTATATTGTATTTAAATCGTTTGTTGCGTTTAAAGAACACCAGAAATACAGGCAATATTTACTATCATCATTATTATTAGCAACATCGAAGGTGCGTCCTAGCTCGAATATGGTGTATACATCCTGTTTTACAAACTTTACGAGCTCTGTCAGTATGGTAGATCCCGTGGGCTGATAACACCTTCCTCGTACTCACAATTAAACCCAAGAACCGTGCCGGCAAGCTGATAATAGCTCAACACCACCTTTTTCCTCTTTCCCTATCATGTCGAGCCCATCCCGTCTGATAAAGCTTGACTGGGTGTAGTGTATAGGTATGTTTATCCTGTTTTTTTTGTATTTCAATACTTGTGTTTAATAAAACGTAATAACACGTTGGGCACGTATGTATATTCAAGTGCCAATTCTGACCATAAAATTTTGTGAATTGCAGCGAGACTCTAAACTCGAGAGACAGAAAGAGAATAAACCTACATAACCTCAATGAAAAGGGCAAAGACTCAAATGAAGTGAGGTATAACTAATACCGTAAATAAGAACTAACAATGACGCTGCAACACCACATAAAGTTTTTTTTTTTTTTTCGTCCCATTGTTGCCTCTTGGTCAACTGTCGACAGCTGCAGCAATATTTCTATTAATTATTGAAAACTATTCGCGCTCGGGCATTTTTCTCTCCCTCCTGTCGCGAGTGCCTTCTTCAATTCTCACGTGCATGCACGTACGCGAGGGCGTGAGCCATCCTCCGGATGTTCAACAGCAGTAGCTCGATATAGGTATAAGTACTTAGGTATAGGTACAGCATGTAATATTGGGAAAAAAGCGCGCACGGCAATCACGCCGCATTGCATTGCTCATTGTACATCTATTCCCCACTCCTCTTGCATTATTCCACATATGTCGCGCGCCTCCCTCGCTCCGTGGCGACCTTGAGTCGCGAGCCGGGGTGCGTTAAACTCGGCTGCTATACGAACAGTACAAACCATGCCACGTGAATTCAAAATAAAATTCACTACGGTGCACGCTACGATGATGAGGAACGAATCAGAATCATGACGCCCCGTAGCCGTCCATTGCTTGCAGCTGCCTTTCTTTTCTCTCTCTCTCTCTCTGCCCGCGTGCCTGGCGTGACTACACGCGGATAGGTATTTCATATACTTTTGACCACATTTTTATTTTATTTTTCCCTGACCGTGCGTCGGTGAAAATGTCTATGAAAACGGAACAGCATGATGCGATGCATCGAGCGTACTTATAAGGTAAATTCAGGTAATTCGGGACACTTCAAATTCTTAAGCTAATTCGGGACACAGACTAAAAACTGTATTTATAAATGATAAACAAGTCTTGAAAAAAAAAAAAAAAAAANTGTGTGTGTGTGTGTGTGTGTGTGTGTGTGTGTGTGTGTGTGTGTGTGTGTGTGTGTGTGTGTGTGTGTGTGTGTGTGTGTGTGTGTGTGTGTGTGTGTGTGTGTGTGTGTGTGTGTGTGTGTGTGTGTGTGTGTGTGTGTGTGTGTGTGTGTGTGTGTGTGTGTGTGTGTGTGTGTGTGTGTGTGTGTGTGTGTGTGTGTGTGTGTGTGTGTGTGTGTGTGTGTGTGTGTGTGTGTGTGTGTGTGTGTGTGTGTGTGTGTGTGTGTGTGTGTGTGTGTGTGTGTGTGTGTGTGTGTGTGTGTGTGTGTGTGTGTGTGTGTGTGTGTGTGTGTGTGTGTGTGTGTGTGTGTGTGTGTGTGTGTGTGTGTGTGTGTGTGTGTGTGTGTGTGTGTGTGTGTGTGTGTGTGTGTGTGTGTGTGTGTGTGTGTGTGTGTGTGTGTGTGTGTGTGTGTGTGTGTGTGTGTGTGTGTGTGTGTGTGTGTGTGTGTGTGTGTGTGTGTGTGTGTGTGTGTGTGTGTGTGTGTGTGTGTGTGTGTGTGTGTGTGTGTGTGTGTGTGTGTGTGTGTGTGTGTGTGTGTGTGTGTGTGTGTGTGTGTGTGTGTGTGTGTGTGTGTGTGTGTGTGTGTGTGTGTGTGTGTGTGTGTGTGTGTGTGTGTGTGTGTGTGTGTGTGTGTGTGTGTGTGTGTGTGTGTGTGTGTGTGTGTGTGTGTGTGTGTGTGTGTGTGTGTGTGTGTGTGTGTGTGTGTGTGTGTGTGTGTGTGTGTGTGTGTGTGTGTGTGTGTGTGTGTGTGTGTGTGTGTGTGTGTGTGTGTGTGTGTGTGTGTGTGTGTGTGTGTGTGTGTGTGTGTGTGTGTGTGTGTGTGTGTGTGTGTGTGTGTGTGTGTGTGTGTGTGTGTGTGTGTGTGTGTGTGTGTGTGTGTGTGTGTGTGTGTGTGTGTGTGTGTGTGTGTGTGTGTGTGTGTGTGTGTGTGTGTGTGTGTGTGTGTGTGTGTGTGTGTGTGTGTGTGTGTGTGTGTGTGTGTGTGTGTGTGTGTGTGTGTGTGTGTGTGTGTGTGTGTGTGTGTGTGTGTGTGTGTGTGTGTGTGTGTGTGTGTGTGTGTGTGTGTGTGTGTGTGTGTGTGTGTGTGTGTGTGTGTGTGTGTGTGTGTGTGTGTGTGTGTGTGTGTGTGTGTGTGTGTGTGTGTGTGTGTGTGTGTGTGTGTGTGTGTGTGTGTGTGTGTGTGTGTGTGTGTGTGTGTGTGTGTGTGTGTGTGTGTGTGTGTGTGTGTGTGTGTGTGTGTGTGTGTGTGTGTGTGTGTGTGTGTGTGTGTGTGTGTGTGTGTGTGTGTGTGTGTGTGTGTGTGTGTGTGTGTGTGTGTGTGTGTGTGTGTGTGTGTGTGTGTGTGTGTGTGTGTGTGTGTGTGTGTGTGTGTGTGTGTGTGTGTGTGTGTGTGTGTGTGTGTGTGTGTGTGTGTGTGTGTGTGTGTGTGTGTGTGTGTGTGTGTGTGTGTGTGTGTGTGTGTGTGTGTGTGTGTGTGTGTGTGTGTGTGTGTGTGTGTGTGTGTGTGTGTGTGTGTGTGTGTGTGTGTGTGTGTGTGTGTGTGTGTGTGTGTGTGTGTGTGTGTGTGTGTGTGTGTGTGTGTGTGTGTGTGTGTGTGTGTGTGTGTGTGTGTGTGTGTGTGTGTGTGTGTGTGTGTGTGTGTGTGTGTGTGTGTGTGTGTGTGTGTGTGTGTGTGTGTGTGTGTGTGTGTGTGTGTGTGTGTGTGTGTGTGTGTGTGTGTGTGTGTGTGTGTGTGTGTGTGTGTGTGTGTGTGTGTGTGTGTGTGTGTGTGTGTGTGTGTGTGTGTGTGTGTGTGTGTGTGTGTGTGTGTGTGTGTGTGTGTGTGTGTGTGTGTGTGTGTGTGTGTGTGTGTGTGTGTGTGTGTGTGTGTGTGTGTGTGTGTGTGTGTGTGTGTGTGTGTGTGTGTGTGTGTGTGTGTGTGTGTGTGTGTGTGTGTGTGTGTGTGTGTGTGTGTGTGTGTGTGTGTGTGTGTGTGTGTGTGTGTGTGTGTGTGTGTGTGTGTGTGTGTGTGTGTGTGTGTGTGTGTGTGTGTGTGTGTGTGTGTGTGTGTGTGTGTGTGTGTGTGTGTGTGTGTGTGTGTGTGTGTGTGTGTGTGTGTGTGTGTGTGTGTGTGTGTGTGTGTGTGTGTGTGTGTGTGTGTGTGTGTGTGTGTGTGTGTGTGTGTGTGTGTGTGTGTGTGTGTGTGTGTGTGTGTGTGTGTGTGTGTGTGTGTGTGTGTGTGTGTGTGTGTGTGTGTGTGTGTGTGTGTGTGTGTGTGTGTGTGTGTGTGTGTGTGTGTGTGTGTGTGTGTGTGTGTGTGTGTGTGTGTGTGTGTGTGTGTGTGTGTGTGTGTGTGTGTGTGTGTGTGTGTGTGTGTGTGTGTGTGTGTGTGTGTGTGTGTGTGTGTGTGTGTGTGTGTGTGTGTGTGTGTGTGTGTGTGTGTGTGTGTGTGTGTGTGTGTGTGTGTGTGTGTGTGTGTGTGTGTGTGTGTGTGTGTGTGTGTGTGTGTGTGTGTGTGTGTGTGTGTGTGTGTGTGTGTGTGTGTGTGTGTGTGTGTGTGTGTGTGTGTGTGTGTGTGTGTGTGTGTGTGTGTGTGTGTGTGTGTGTGTGTGTGTGTGTGTGTGTGTGTGTGTGTGTGTGTGTGTGTGTGTGTGTGTGTGTGTGTGTGTGTGTGTGTGTGTGTGTGTGTGTGTGTGTGTGTGTGTGTGTGTGTGTGTGTGTGTGTGTGTGTGTGTGTGTGTGTGTGTGTGTGTGTGTGTGTGTGTGTGTGTGTGTGTGTGTGTGTGTGTGTGTGTGTGTGTGTGTGTGTGTGTGTGTGTGTGTGTGTGTGTGTGTGTGTGTGTGTGTGTGTGTGTGTGTGTGTGTGTGTGTGTGTGTGTGTGTGTGTGTGTGTGTGTGTGTGTGTGTGTGTGTGTGTGTGTGTGTGTGTGTGTGTGTGTGTGTGTGTGTGTGTGTGTGTGTGTGTGTGTGTGTGTGTGTGTGTGTGTGTGTGTGTGTGTGTGTGTGTGTGTGTGTGTGTGTGTGTGTGTGTGTGTGTGTGTGTGTGTGTGTGTGTGTGTGTGTGTGTGTGTGTGTGTGTGTGTGTGTGTGTGTGTGTGTGTGTGTGTGTGTGTGTGTGTGTGTGTGTGTGTGTGTGTGTGTGTGTGTGTGTGTGTGTGTGTGTGTGTGTGTGTGTGTGTGTGTGTGTGTGTGTGTGTGTGTGTGTGTGTGTGTGTGTGTGTGTGTGTGTGTGTGTGTGTGTGTGTGTGTGTGTGTGTGTGTGTGTGTGTGTGTGTGTGTGTGTGTGTGTGTGTGTGTGTGTGTGTGTGTGTGTGTGTGTGTGTGTGTGTGTGTGTGTGTGTGTGTGTGTGTGTGTGTGTGTGTGTGTGTGTGTGTGTGTGTGTGTGTGTGTGTGTGTGTGTGTGTGTGTGTGTGTGTGTGTGTGTGTGTGTGTGTGTGTGTGTGTGTGTGTGTGTGTGTGTGTGTGTGTGTGTGTGTGTGTGTGTGTGTGTGTGTGTGTGTGTGTGTGTGTGTGTGTGTGTGTGTGTGTGTGTGTGTGTGTGTGTGTGTGTGTGTGTGTGTGTGTGTGTGTGTGTGTGTGTGTGTGTGTGTGTGTGTGTGTGTGTGTGTGTGTGTGTGTGTGTGTGTGTGTGTGTGTGTGTGTGTGTGTGTGTGTGTGTGTGTGTGTGTGTGTGTGTGTGTGTGCGTGTGTGTGTGTGTGTGTGTGTAACCTCGAGAGGAGCTGTTCTGGAGATCGCAAATACCCACTCCCAAGTTAAGGAACAAGTAAATATCAATCCCGAACCTTTGCGACGCGCCCTAAAACCGGAGCCCAAGTTTCTTTGTTCCTCTCGAGTAGCTATACTACTACAACAACAGGTACTCGAGTACTCGTATACCCAATGCCTATATGCTTACTTTTCTGTATTTTACATCCATGCAATAAAGTATATATACTACAGTTGAGCCCAACACAGCTGCATGCAACTGTATAGCACAATTGGCAGCTCGATTGGCAGCGGATAAGAGGAGACATGTAGCGAGAAAAAAAGAGAGAGGGGTGAAAGCAGCTCCGGCTGCATGGAGTTCGTGTGCACTTACATATACGTGTATCACGTGGAAGGAGCAGGAAAGAAAAAGAGTAGCGCGTTACGTAAATTTCGCGCACGAAGAAACAAGGAACGGAGCCCGAGAATAAGTATATATGCACGAATGGAATTTATTTCGCGAGAAAGAGGGACGGGGCTGTACTCAGTACTGGCTTTATGTAGCCATACACGTGTGTACCTATAGGTATATAACATTATGCGCTGCGGTATAGAGCTTGAGCTTCCTCTTCACGAACCCTTTATGGGGGGTTTTGTGCTGCTGCTGCCGTTGTGGAGCTGATCCTTCCACTCGACTCTTGACTGCTTACCTATACCTACCCGTATATTCAATCTCGATCACGATCGAATATTTAACGACGCGAACAAGTTCATGATTTTCCCACGAAAAGTATTTGTGTATCCATTGCGCGCGAGAGCGCATGCGTTAATGCAATAGTATATATATAGCTGTATCTATCGTATAGTGCAACTCTTTGTTTGCTCTTGTATCATGATTGAAACAAATACAAAGGCCAGAATTACATTTATTCTATGTAAGGCTCGTTTGATGTTGATAAAATTAAATTCTTAATAATGCAGGCCATGCAGACGACATCAAAGACTCCACTTTTTTTTTTTTTTTTTTTTTTTTTTTTTTTTTTGGGATGGACAACAAAAAACCCTTTTTTTTTTTTTTTTTTTTTTTTTTTTTGGATGGATTTTTCGTGCGACAAACTCGCTCCGATGAAATTTTCGTACCGCATGAGATAACTATGTTTTAAATAATTGTTACATTTTTTTCGATTGTGATTGGCGATTTTCGTGTTTTATTATATTTTCGTATAGTTATTATAACTGCACGTTCGATAATGTTTATTGCTGCGCAAGAGGTATTTAATAACAATAACAATAATAACGATAATGATAATGTCAATAATAATGATAATGATAAAAAAACTAAAAAAAAGACAAAGAACAGCGTAAAATCTCCTTTCGATATGCAATAAAATTTTAGGCTGTTAGCAACAGCTAAATTTATATATATGTATACATATTTATATATACACACCTATCGTCACGAGCATAAGTCTGTAAAAAGTCCGTTCGTGCTCACAAGGATGAATGTATTCTCATGATCCATAAATCCATAACTAGCCATTCAGCTTTTTTGCACCATCGGCATCCGTTCCAGGGTTGTTACGTGTGTACATTGAGTAGGGGTATCTGTCCCAATTATGGACCCTTTAAGAAAAATTTCGTCTCAACTTTATTTTGTGTCTAACGGTCAATAGAACTACACCTTGTATAATAACGTATAAGTCGTTTGATTCTTTTTTAACAACATCAAATTTTTTTTTATCAAAAAGTTTTGTTATTTTTATTTTAATGATGAAACAAGAAAAAAAAATTTTGTCCGTATTACGGACCCCCTCGATGGACTTTGAACCTATCGTGGACCCCCCTATTACGGACCCTGCCCATAATGTGGACCCCCCAATTATGGACCCTGTCCATAATGTAAAAAAATATTTGTATGTAANAAACGCGCGGGGCAGCCGTGCTGGTAAAACAAAGGGATACATCCTTTCGTGACTTGCAGTCAAGACCGTCAAGTAGTTACAAATAAAAGTTTTATCGGCAAGCTTGTGTATTACTTATATATTATAGTGTCGGTAAAAACGGTGCAGCTCATTTGCTATGCAACCGTTTTAACAATAATGTGTGTCTAATTAATTGTTTCATAGTGTGTATGACATAATGTGGACCCTTTTCCTTTATCCCCGTCAACTATAACGATGTCGCGCAAGTAACACTGTTTATTTATAAATGACGGTATGAAACCAAAATTTTTCCACCACCCGTGCATATTTTTATTTCAAGTACTCTTTTATCACGCAGGCAATAATAATTGCATGTATACGTACCATTAATTGCTTACTTACGTCAGAGACGAGTCGAAGAGTCGCCGAGCAACTGCATGTACAACTAAATTAATATTAAATGATCGGCATGATTGAACTCCACCTAACTTTACATTGAATTTAGTGCTAATCGTGGAGAATAAGGGTTTTTTTTTTTTTTTCCATTTATTTGACACACAACGCTCAACTGCATTGCCTGCGTGTTACTTTCCTGCGTTTTTATATTGTATTTAAATCGTTTGTTGCGTTTAAAGAACACCAGAAATACAGGCAATATTTACTATCATCATTATTATTAGCAACATCGAAGGTGCGTCCTAGCTCGAATATGGTGTATACATCCTGTTTTACAAACTTTACGAGCTCTGTCAGTATGGTAGATCCCGTGGGCTGATAACACCTTCCTCGTACTCACAATTAAACCCAAGAACCGTGCCGGCAAGCTGATAATAGCTCAACACCACCTTTTTCCTCTTTCCCTATCATGTCGAGCCCATCCCGTCTGATAAAGCTTGACTGGGTGTAGTGTATAGGTATGTTTATCCTGTTTTTTTTGTATTTCAATACTTGTGTTTAATAAAACGTAATAACACGTTGGGCACGTATGTATATTCAAGTGCCAATTCTGACCATAAAATTTTGTGAATTGCAGCGAGACTCTAAACTCGAGAGACAGAAAGAGAATAAACCTACATAACCTCAATGAAAAGGGCAAAGACTCAAATGAAGTGAGGTATAACTAATACCGTAAATAAGAACTAACAATGACGCTGCAACACCACATAAAGTTTTTTTTTTTTTTTCGTCCCATTGTTGCCTCTTGGTCAACTGTCGACAGCTGCAGCAATATTTCTATTAATTATTGAAAACTATTCGCGCTCGGGCATTTTTCTCTCCCTCCTGTCGCGAGTGCCTTCTTCAATTCTCACGTGCATGCACGTACGCGAGGGCGTGAGCCATCCTCCGGATGTTCAACAGCAGTAGCTCGATATAGGTATAAGTACTTAGGTATAGGTACAGCATGTAATATTGGGAAAAAAGCGCGCACGGCAATCACGCCGCATTGCATTGCTCATTGTACATCTATTCCCCACTCCTCTTGCATTATTCCACATATGTCGCGCGCCTCCCTCGCTCCGTGGCGACCTTGAGTCGCGAGCCGGGGTGCGTTAAACTCGGCTGCTATACGAACAGTACAAACCATGCCACGTGAATTCAAAATAAAATTCACTACGGTGCACGCTACGATGATGAGGAACGAATCAGAATCATGACGCCCCGTAGCCGTCCATTGCTTGCAGCTGCCTTTCTTTTCTCTCTCTCTCTCTCTGCCCGCGTGCCTGGCGTGACTACACGCGGATAGGTATTTCATATACTTTTGACCACATTTTTATTTTATTTTTCCCTGACCGTGCGTCGGTGAAAATGTCTATGAAAACGGAACAGCATGATGCGATGCATCGAGCGTACTTATAAGGTAAATTCAGGTAATTCGGGACACTTCAAATTCTTAAGCTAATTCGGGACACAGACTAAAAACTGTATTTATAAATGATAAACAAGTCTTGAAAAAAAAAAAAAAAAATATCCCAATATTCTTCAAGCCTTTATTTATCTAAAGCAACGAAAAAGTAAAATAAAAAACAGCAAAGAGTAATGCGAAAAAAAATGTTGTAAGGTGTTCTGACGGCAGCCGTAAACAACCAAGTTTTCTTCCGTGCCGGGGAGATGACCGTGTATACTCATATATGATTAAAAAAAGATTTATAACATGGAAAGTAGGCGGAAAATGTTCCAACGATTAGTGTAGTGTTTCCTGAAATAATTTATTCATAAATAGTGTCATAAAAACAACTTTGATAATTTAAAATTGCGCGTCCCACATTACCTCACAAGTACGATACTGATGAGCCAATTCCGGACGGTGTGTCCCGACTTACCTTAACGTTTTTTACTCCTTAAGGTATTATTGGACACATCATATCTTTGCGAGGCACAACTTTCATTTTTTAGTTATTACAGTAAAAAAGTACTAGTTAATTAACTTTTTTCACTTTAATTAAACAGTTAAGTGTATTATTAGATCAAGGGGAACAGTTTTCATGTAAAATTCAAGTGTAATTAGTCAATTGAGGGTGTATGCGACATGTAAACAAACATCATAACCTTAATACTACTGTAAACAGTAAGTAATGTCAACTTATATAAGTATTTATTTATTGCGCAAAGTACTTACAAGATTTTTATTATAAAGTATTACAGGTTTAATTGTAAATATTTAGAAAAAATCTAACAAAATGTCCAAGATCAAAAAATCGGAATCTGTGAGATCTAAAAGTACCTTCACAAAAAATAATTCCAGAAAAAAGGAAAATAAAAGTTCAAAATCACAGATAATAAAAAAGAAAATTTTACGAGCCTCAAAAGCAAAAAATACCTGTGTAACTGAAAATATAACAAAAGCACTTGACTCGATTGGTAAGGGAATTCACAGTGAGGGAGGCTTCTAGGGTTTTTGATATTCCAAAATCAACGTTGTTTGCAAAATATATAAGGGCTTATCACCAATAGACAGTAAAGCAGGACATCCAATTTTTTTTTCAAAAGATGACGAAGATCAAATTGTTAACTGGATTATTTATTGTGCTACTACAGGATTTCCAGTAACCAAAGGTTTGCTGTTGGATTCTGTACAAAAGTATTTGCTACAGACTAATAAGAAAATTAGAAATTAAAGAAACTAATAATTAGAAAAGAAAGAAACGGAAAAGAAATAAAAGGAACAAAAAGTATTACAGAATAAACAAAAAAGAGCAAAAGCTAGAAATATGAAAAAAAAAGAATCAATTTTAAATAAAAGTTTACAAGAAAAAAAAAGTCTCTAATCAAACAAAAAAAAGACATTTTTAAAAAAATAAAAGAAAGTAAGAACGCAATAAAATTGGAAGAAAATGAAGAAAACAGACAAAAGTTGAGAACAGATATACATAATTACGAAAAACAAGTTGATGAAATAGGACGAACCTTGGTTATTCACGAAATGGAAGTTTTACAATCAAAACTTAAAATAAAACAAGAAGTTTTGCCTAACTAATTTTTTTTGATATTTTGTCACTTATTGGACGTTTAACTGAATAAAATTAAGATTAAAATCTTGTACAAAAT
>NW_019384231.1:53195-63702 GCF_000648655.2 Copidosoma floridanum | reverse complement strand
GAAATTTTTTTTTTTTTTTTCTTTTGAAATAATACACTTTTCTGTCGGACAAATCATTACGTCTATATTAATTGAAAAAAAAAAAAAAAAAAATTCATACTGTTGTCATTAAGCTGTATGTTTAACGATAAATATAGTTTTTTGGAACCGTGCTTTTAACTTTACGTCAAAACGTGAGGTCTTTTTGTTTGGTTCAGTAACTCGTTATTAATGGAGACGCCATCATCGTCATCGTCGCAACTGCCACGTACGCGAGGTGCGCGTCCTTCCAACACTCGATCGCGCTTTTTCTGGCCTTCATCCGACGCTCTTTGTCTCTTAAATATACTAGGTACCTATACTTATTAGTCGTTTACGCCCGAGTTCCGAGTGTTGGTTGCATATGCTGCAAGCCAACGGTGTTGCAGAAAATCCGGAATCCTTGTTTCCGTATTCAATCAATCAAGTATGCATTTTACGCGAATATGAGCCAATATTATACCACGTATTAATATTTTGTACAAGTATAGCCGTTTGAGGTTCAAAGTCGTCCGCCGACGCTTCCGCGTGTGTATATAATATACTTACATATCGCAAACGAGAGGCACGCTGTTAAACAAAATATCATCCGCTCACTGCGGAAAACGGTCAGCGACAATAATTTTCTTTCTTCTCCGTCGTTTTAGCCTTTCTGCCTGTGTTATTATTATTATTACTATTTTTTTGTCTTTCTTCAACCGTCGTGGTTCCTCTTTGTTTTTCGCGCGCAAACAAGCTCGATTAACATCACGGCTTGCGACCTGTTGACAATCGTTTTATTTTATATAGCTCCCGGTACACCATACGAGGCCAAAAAAATCGGCGTACCCGGTACATGTACCTGTAATGTTACATTTTTACCGTTTCGTTTAGTTTGTCTACGATAGAGCGTGGAAACTAAATTCTATATATCATTGCAAAATTATAAATTCAGCTAATTGCTCGGTTTTCCAAACTTGGTAACATTCACCAAGGCTTTAAACTCTACTAAACATGGTTTACATGTAAACAAAGTATCATAATGATTTTCTTTTTTCTCACAGTGGCCAGTGGGCTCGAGTTTACAAGTGCCGATCCCGATCAACGGGTATCGTATACGCGGCCAAGTATTCCTCCAGAAGTCGCTTCAATGCCGACTGCAGCGCCGAACTTCGCCATGAGATAGCCCTGCTGTCGCTCTGCTCTCAATCACCCCGCGTTGTCAGGCTCCACGACGTTTACGAGACCCCCAAGGAAATGATAATGGTTATGGAATAGTGAGTGAGGATATGTACCGATTTATTTCATACGCTCTCTCTCTCTACATAAAGTTAAATACAGCATTATACAAATTGTCGCAGGGAAAGTCTCAATGTACAAATTAGAGACATAATAATAAGGTGATGCGTTTAACATTGTATTGTATTGTCGCTACATTTACTTACTAAATAATATCGGTTGAACGGTACAAAAAATGAGGATGTAGTCTATAGTCTCGGGCAGTCTGAAATTTTTTTTCTTCTTTTTCAACTTTGACGACAGCGCACCCGGTGGAGACCTGCAAACTCTGATAGATGGGGATTTGGTGCCTCTCGAAGGTGACGTGGTCCACTTTGTCAGGCAACTAGTGGAAGGACTAGTTTACCTCCACGAGAGAAACATCGCCCATTTGGACATCAAGGTAAGTCAAAGTTTCCGTATAAGGTGGAGTAGCTCAGCTTCTCGTAGCTATGCTCCCTCATCGGGATACCTATACATAATAATAATAATAATAATAATCATGTGGGCACATGTATACACGTATCGTCAGGGTAAACGACAGANTATAGGTATATATAATTAGATACACCTACCTGCACCGTTTCAGCTATGTCGGCTCTTCATTATCTTGTTAATTATTATTATTATTGTTATTGATGCTGATTCTCATTTGTATCAAGATGTCGCATCTCTGCAATGAAACAGTCTTGCTGTGAGATCATTGCTGCTTTTGATTTTGAATATCGTCAAGTCCCACGTATGGATTGCCTCAATATTATACGATTAAAGTAAAAAAATATAAACCATACTTGGACGAAAAAACATTTGAATACGGGTTACAACAGTACCTCGGTTACTTTTTAATATCGTAATCCAATTCTCATACAATTCAACGTTTCCCGAATATATCAGTATTATCACTCATTGTACATAATTTCGATTGGAACATCCTGTGGGTGAAAAAACGCCCAGAGTAGCAAAATTAAGTTTTCGTAATAATAGGCATATCAGAAATATTTGAGTGTTATCAGGTAAATGTAAGAAAACCTTTGACCAATTTTAATGATCCGTAGGGTTTCAAATTATTTATCTACTTATTCTCATGTAGCGGCTCGAAAAAAGTTTTAATATTGCATCTGATCTTTTTGACCTTGGACGTTGTTGGTTGTATTTTTTTGTTTCTACCTATATTATTTGGGTTGAAAAATCTTAATCCTATATAATAAAATAATTGAACTTTACAGAGCACAAAGTTAGTAGTTTTTTTTTATTAGAGAAAAAAAAACTAATCTTTTTTGTTTTGTTTTGTTTTAGCCACAAAATCTTGTCCTTACCGGTGAATTTCCCGACTGTGATGTAAAACTCTGCGATTTCGGCATCTCGCGGTACATTAGCCACGGAGCTGAGATTCGCGAGATCCTTGGGACACCTGATTACATCGGTAAGTGTGAAATCGAATAACGGACCTCTTATTAATACTATGACTGTACTCATTAACCAAATTGTCAAAAAACTTGGCTATATAAAGTACAAGATAGTCGAATATATCTGTCTACATCCACATACTTTCTCTCGTTTCCCCGCATAGCTCCGGAAGTGCTGAATTACGAGCCGATAAGCCTGGCGACCGACATGTGGTCGGTCGGCGTTCTGCTTTACGTGCTGCTGACTGGCTGTTCACCCTTTGGCGGCGACACCAAGCAGGAGACCTTCTGCAACATTAGTCGCTGCAAGCTTGACTTTCCCGATGATCTCTTCGAGGAGGTCTCCGAGGACGCGCAGGACCTCATACGCCGGCTCATAGTCAAGAATCCAAGGTACGCGTAAAAACCACTACCATTTCATCCAATATTTTCACACCGTCTCTCGTCTCATCTCGTTATAGTGAACGACTATCTGCGACGGATTGCTTGCAACACTCGTGGTTCAGCAAATTTGAGGAGCTACCAAGAACACCGTCCTTCCCAATGGCTACGGAGACCTGCAGCGAGAACCAGAACCTCGTGGAATCGACCAGCAGCTGTAGGCCCAGTAGTTTCGGCTCCGTGTCGCCTTCCGTCCCCGAGAAGCAGGAGAAAAGCGTGGCAGAAGCTCCGATGGTTCCGCATCAAGAGTCAGAGCTCGAGGCGATCACTCTAGTCAAGCTGGACGGTAGCAGTACGACGCGTCTCGACGAGACGCCCAACGAGCCAGATACGCAGGAGCCCGTTGTCCCGACCACGGCCGAACATCTCGAGAAGGACGGGAATACGACGTCGCCCTCCCCGTGCGTTTTCGACAGCGCGCCCGCTGATCACGTTTACACCCAAAGATCGGCCCCGAGGCATAATTTCAGTGGTTTGTCGTCGGAGCGCCGGATGAACTTCAAACGAAGCATGGACTACCTCGCGAGAAAGTTTTCCGCTAGTACTGATCTCCTGGAGGTTTTTAGCGATGACATACTCGAGTTGCAGACGTCCTCTTCCCGGCGCACATCAGGTATACATTGTACAATCATCTAAATTAGACGTTCTATTTGAAAGTTTGTTCTCTTATACAGCGTATGTGTGTGTGTGTGTGTGTTTTTGTTTTGTTTAATTATATTCACATAAAGATGCGAGCGCGAGGACGTCAACAATGTCGTCGGCTACATCGGCAGCAATGGGCGAATTGTTCAAGTGCACTCCGGTATTTATTCTGGGTGAGGAGCACCAGAGCAGCGACAGTGGTTCCGAAATCTCGACCGACAGTTCTTCGGACCGGAGCAGCATCTACTCGGACGACTCTCTGGATTTCATTCTTTACGGAAAAACGAGCCAGCAGGGTCGCGTGAGTTTTCCTTTCAGCGCCAGCGAGTCGCATAGTTGGAAGCAGCGCAACGGGCTATTACTAGGTACAAGTGCCGCCACGTCTGCCAACAGTAGTACCAACAGCTTGCGCCATGGGCCCCGGGTCTGGCCGGACGAGTGCAGCGGCATCGTTGGCAAAGCCCTCAGCCGTTTTACCACCGTTGACCAACACCACTACCGCTATGCCTATAGAAACAGCAACAGCAGCAGTAGGTTGAAAATGCCCCTCGCAAGCTCGAGTACGAGCAGCAGCGTTTCTCTAGCAGCTACGAGCTCGACGACCAAAAGTAAGTACACACACCTACAGGGAGCTTTTATTTCTCTTGCCACTTTGCCATTTGTACATACATACACATACATACCCTACGTATAACTCGATTTGAGATAACCGAGCTATAAGTTTTGAATTTATTTTATTACTTTATAGATGTATAATTTATCAGGGTATGTTTTACGTTAATATTGGGATGGGACTGACTTTTCATGATACTTGTACGCACATTACATTACATCAGCACCATGAGTTATTTGAACAAAAAATTTATTTTTATTTTAACTCGAATAATATAAATACATTTCACCTATGATTTGTTTTCAGTGAGCACGAATCGCAGTATTACTGGACTTGAGGCGCTGCGCAATCAAGGTGAAAATTTGGTGGTTATCCGAGAGCCGGTGCGAGCCGGCAAGTACATGCGTTACAGCGAGGTGCAGTGCGAGTCTGTCCAGGCCCGTATACGAAGGTTCCAAGTGCACGGCTCTTCGTAGAGAAAGCATAGGGAAACTTTTCTATTTTGTAAATTATACATACATGCGCACGCAGATGATGATCATGATTATAAGAATAATATGTTTGCGTCGCATTCACCGATGCAGATCTTTGTAAATACATATGCGTCCGCAATAACTGAATCATTGAATCGAGTGAAAGGAAAAAGTTTAAGTATCTGTTAATGCTCAACGCATTAAACAAAATCATTTTAATAATTTATGAGCGATTTGTTCGATTTGTAAACTCGTCTGGCGCAAGCATAAGCCTACGCACTTTCTTAACGAAAAGTTACACTTGTTATTTTTTTTGCCGTTGTTGCCGTTTTGTTGTTGTTGTAGTTGTTGTTGTTGTTGTTGTTATTATTATTGTTGTTGTTTCTGTATTGTTGGTAAAAGGTAGCATCGAGGGTTGTTTCGTTGACTCACTGCCGCACTTGGTTGTTGGTGGGTTTAAAAAGTATTATTTTTCTATTTTAGGTGATTTTTTTTTCAACTTTGGACGTTTATTGCGCCTTTAATAGGAAAATGACGAATTATTAATTTTTGTACCACCTGCATTCAATGTAAAAATTAGTAAATTTCTTATTTTTCTCGTAACTGAATATTTACCTTCTCTCTATAACATGCTTGCGTCCTAGACGAGACTTGAACGTTATCATAGTTACATATAATATGTACATAAAAGCGAGCGCCCAAATTAATGGGGGATAATTTATCATAATGTGCATCTGGAGCCTGAACTACCTACCTGATCAGGCATCGTTGCCTGGGAACAAGTGTTATGACCATAAATTTAAGTATTTTGTATGCTTGCGTTTGCGTATGCTTGTAGTACGGAACGATAAAAGAGTAAGAAAGCGGCAAACGGACAATCACGTGAAATCTGAAAAGTTTGTCGATTCCTCGATAGAGACTTAAAGACTGATTTACTTTCCCTCCTACGTATAGTCAACAACTGATTGCGGTTGCCTGCTTGTTAAACTAACAGGCTGTGCATTAACAGACAAATTATTATTACAGTGCCTTATACAAATCATTTTAAAAATCAAAAGCAAAATTTTATATTTTTTACGTAAACCATACACTTATCGTATTGTGCGCTTTCGACGAAAGATTGTAGGCATAATAATGTAAGGACGCCCGTTATATTTTGGTATCGGGGTGCGTTTATTTGACAATTCATTTCTGCGTCAACAAGGTATGGCCCGTCCGTCCCTTCCAGAGGCTCGAGGACTATCATAACTGTATAAAAAATTTTTTTGTATACGCAATATGCATAATATTAAATTATTATAATTATAATTATTATTATTATACATCGTGTGAGTAAATCTGTCAAGTCCGTAACTCGTGACGAATAGGGTAGTAGTTTGTGCCTTTTAAATGCTTGGAAAGTGACGATAACAGTTGCATTCAATAAGATTAAAAACCCAGTGTTTGATGTAACAGAGCAATTGTTTGAGTGATACATATATTTTATGTCCTTTTCACAGTTTCTGGGAAAGTGCCTTACAGTAGCTCTGGCGTGTACATCAATTGGCGTGTTTCTATCTGTCAAAAAAATAGAAAAAAAAGAAAACCAATTTCCATGAGCTGACGACTCAAATATATACTTGCTGATATTTTAGTCGAGGCGTTTCTTTCGTAGTAATAATGTTTTGTCAGCAAAGATGACAGGCTGCGACAGATGAAAAATAACGTTTTTAAACATTTTTATACGAGTAACTCGGTTAAAAATTATTTAAAAAGCATGCAAACATGTTATAAAAATATTTTGTAAAAAATTTATTCATTGATAAATTAAGAAAAAAATTGAATAATTTTAAAGAATTATACAAGATTTTTATATCTGCCTTGAGTAATAATAAAAAGCAAAATTCATCACCAGTGCCTTTAAAAACTTGCAGTGTAATTTTGCTATTTTCATTTATATTTATTAATAAAAATATTACAAAATTTTTAATTACAGTAAAAATTAAGTTTACGTTACAAAATATTTATTCTCTAAAATGTACATCTGCCAGTCATAATAAAAATTCAGTTAGAAATAGGATTCCTCTTGGATTCATTCAGCACCGTGGGCGTAACAAAAAACATGATGCTTTCTTTCGAATAAGCTGATAAATCCACTGATAAATACCAAATCAATAGGCGCAGTTGCGTAATTTTTAGCAAATTTAACAGTAGTTTCAAATTTCCCTTACATCTTTTTATCATTTATTCAAGTACTTTCTTTCTCAGTTGAATTAAATTTTTCTCATCTCCGCAAATCAATGTTTGACATTTTGATGCTATGACTCATAAATCAACGATATTATTTTGTACTTGAGCAAAGAATTTGTAAATCTATTTTGTACAATAATCATAGATAAAACGAAGAATGGCGTGGAAAGGAATTAATACTCATTCGTCACATAATGGTTTGTCTAATTACACACTCTGTTTTTAAGGAGAGATGTCAGCAAAAACGATAATAAAAAAAATTTGTGAAATTTGTTTTAAAAAAGTTTGTCATAGTTTAGTGCATAAATTACAAGTCCAGCCATGCGAGCTCGGTACACAGGGACACGAGTTTTATAAGATACGTTAATTATTGAACTCAGGGATGGGAACTACTTTAAAAGAAAAATGTGTTATCTGTTTTCTCATACGGAATTTTTAATAGTATTAAAACGCGTCAAGCCAGCTCGAATCGTATAAAAGTATTATGTCGAAACTTGAATGATTATGGTAATTTCTTTCATTTTCAACAGATGATTGCACTTTTTATTCGACTGTTCTTAAAGTGTGCATAATGATAAAGTTAATTTGTTTATCTAGTGATGATGAATAATTCAGGCCACTGCTATACTTATTTGATTTCTATTTTCAGTAATTATGATGGGAATCACACTTCAAATAAAAAATTTGGTTTTTAATTTTTATTACGTCAAATAAAATAATTTTTGTTACAACGCTATTAAAAGATCATAATTTTATCCCGAGTCAAAAAAGAATGGCTGGCAACTTTCAAAGTAATCGAACATGCCTGGAGCCTTGTTTATCTAGATTGTACATCCTATTTTGGAGTTGGAGACAAAAAAAAAAAAAAAAAAAATCACCAAGAGAATGCGAGGTCATTTAGTTATTATCGACATTAATTGTCACGCATACTTAATCATTACAATGATCATTATAATAATTATTATTATTGTCGTGATTTTCATGTTTGCATATTTGATATAATCTTTAACTGTATGTACACTGGTGTCTCAATAATCAAAGAAACCTCGTTGTTGCGTATAACTACTACAGATGTAATCTCTGCAAGATATCTGTGAAAAGAGCTGTGTAAATATCAAATTGAAAATAGTACTATTATGATAATTTTATTAACAGTATACAATAAACGATGATAATTGACAAACACGAGAACGTAAACTTTTATTCAAACACTCCCTTTACGTTTCCTTGCTAGTTAAACTGTGAGAAGGTTAATAAACTGCAGGGTTTCTTTTTTTTCCTCATCATTACTCGAATGACATTGAAGTCACGCGTAGCCCAATTAAACATGTACTTTATCCAATTCATCCGTACTCTGCCATGTACGAGTGTTTTTTCGGCCACTATCGAGCTGAGTATAAGGAATAATCAACAAACTTACTTGAGATAAAGAAATCGCATAACAGAGGAGGGAAAGTGAACCAAGAAGAGAGTAATTATGGCAAATAAGAGGGGGAAAGCGTTAGATCATTGGCCGGTCCAAGGTTTCATGACTCAGTGGTTTTCTTTATTTGAGTGTTTGAGCAAATTCTTCAATCACTTCCGGCATAAGCCACACAAAGTCTGACGTCCAACGTTGGGATTTTCAAGTAGGAACAAATGACGGCTATTCTGCGTATGAGGGTACTATTAGGTCGTGACACTTCTTACTCTGCGATCTGTGCTTCGTACATTACCTAGTTTTCCTCTGAGAACAAATCTTTTATCCTCTCGTTGCGTACGCACGAGTAATTTAGATAATTATTATTCGTTGAGTAATGACATTTTTGTTGCAATAATAAAATTAATAATTTTTACGTCGAAAGGACGGTAATTTTTACCGATTAATAGCTACAAGGTCGGACGAAAGTCGTTGATTCTCAATTGCGTAACAATATTACATGAATATTAAGTATGATGACCGCATTCATTGCAATAATATACACGTCAATTGTTCTAAAAATTGTCCGTGTGCATGGGTATATTTAAATGGTGTTTGATGTGCAAGCGGTCCCCGAATCGCGCGAGGGCATGTCGAGATTCGATCGTCAGAGAGAGAATACCCTAAGTATGCGTGGCGCTGCAGCGGCGTCGGCGTCGTGCGGTGGCTTCCAAAGAGAGAGAGAGAGAGAGAGAGACAGAGAGAAAAGAGAAGAGGAGATGGAAGAAGGCCGCCTGCGCGCAGTAAGTGTAGCATTAAGTATATAGTTTCAGGTTCGCGCTTGTCCGCGGAACATCGGCCACCGCAAATGGTGATGTATATCACGACTATGTTACTGACCGACACGTATAACAAATAAAGGTGATATATATATATATATACACACATATATATCTGCTACCAATCGATGGCTGCGTTGCTTGGGTGATCGGAAAGGACGGTTTTGTAGTTGGGCGGCAGTTAGCCGCGCTAATTTCTATTGAAATTACGGGGGCGATGATCTACAACAACGGATCGGGCCACCAGGTACCGACAATGGCCTCGATCGGCAAGACGTCCACCTCTTTCCTCGCCTCGTCCCAAAGTCGCGACAAGATCTCCAAGTCGAAGCAGTCCACCAAACCGACGCAAAAGCACTCTGGCAATCCAAAAGCTCCTTCTCTCGACACCGGCGATGGTAAGAGCCGGGGCCGGTGCCGCGTCCAATGGAGCGAGGAACACGTCAAGGAAGGCCTGGTTCTCGTGCAAGAAACACAGCTCGCTAGGGTCGTCAAGACGGGGCCCATCACCGACTATTATGATATTGAGCCCAAGCCATTCGCCAGGTAACGAAAAACACTCCAAGTTTATTTCTTTTTTACTTAACCTCTTGCCACCCTTCCTTTGGCACCGCTTATACACTTGTAACAATTACTTGTCCTAGTAAGTACGGGGTAAGTAATGTACATATTTGACTGGAATTTTTTGGTTTGCAATCTCGATTGATGGTACTCGAATACGTATAACAATAAGTAGAAAGATGTTTCTTTGCAAACCGAATGCTTTTATTTCTTTTTTTTTTCATTCCCTTCTTCGTTATAAGTATCCATCTATTGTACGGATTTTACAGCGTAACTTAATTATTCAGATAAAACTAGTATTAACTTCTCATTAGAAAAATATTATAAAATCTTTCGGCTGAAAATTATCACTAAACGATCTTCCAAAGCCAACATACATTCGTTTTAAATAGAATTTTTCTCGGAATTCTTATCATCCGAACGGAAAACAAAAATAGTAAATTGAGTCGTAGAAAAAACGTGTTTTAACGATGTTCAACGTTTTTTATTTTATTGTTTCGTCTCTGTACTCGAAACATTGGTTTTTCCTACGTTTAGCATTTTTTGTAGTCAAGGGCATTTAACGCGTACTCCCAGTTACAGGAGTTGGCATATATAAGTGGGGTAAACGGGGGGGGGGGGGTATTATC
>NW_019384231.1:2394-30497 GCF_000648655.2 Copidosoma floridanum | reverse complement strand
ACCGATCCGTGAATATAAGGAGTGTTTTTCAATGTATTTCGACGTTTTACATCGATTTCCGTCGTCAAAATCACTTTTTATCGAGCCGTTTTTGAGATATTTTCACTTTCTTCGAGATATTCTGAAAAGTTGGGTTTGAGGGTTATTGAGCGTTTGAAGCGTTTTTAAAGTGTTTTTGATCGATAAATGAGCAATTTTGACGATTTTTTGTTATACTGTCGATATTTAGTATCTTTACAACGAGTATAGGTTTTTATTTACGCTTTTTCTCGTGTTTTTTTAAGTTTCTTTTTTTTTGTTTTGTGCGTATTTTAATCATTGAATTCTATACTCTTGAATCGACAGATTTTTTAAAAAAGCGTTTCATGACCCGAAACCACTCGGAAACGACGGGAAATCAAAAAAAATTGTGTTTGGCCGGATCGTAACCCGTATAACCTGGGTTACTGACCCAAATAACCCGACGATATAACCCAATTACCCAATCTCATAACCCAGATGTCCTTACCACGATAACCTGGGTCATGCCCTGGCCATTACCTAATAACCCAAAACTTGAAAAACTCTGATTTTTAATTTTTTGCTGATTCCGCCAGCATTACCCAATAACCCTTATAACCTAAGTTGTAACCCAGTGCCAAATTCAGTATTTTTTGTTTTTGAGCCATTAAAACTGGGATTTTTAATTTTTTTTGCAGATTTCGCCAGCATTACCGAATAACCCTTGTAACCCAAGTCATAACCTTGTGCTAAATTCAGTATTTTTCAATTTTAAGCCATCTGAATAATAACGACGTAAACAATCGATCAAAATTTATCTATTTTTAACATTAGATTTTAACTTATTTTGTCTTTTAGAGAGTTGAATTTTTGATTAGTTTAAATCGTTCACGAGATATGAATAGCGCCGAGGTCACCGATAATTAACCTTTTAAAGCAATCGAGTCGTTTTTTTGTCCGATTCCCAGTTGTTTCAAATGACTATTATCGTGATCGATTGGCTGGAATAAGTGTTAAAGTGCGCCGTATGTATGAATGTCACGCGATGGCCACGCAACAATCCGGTATATATTTACCTAGAATTGCCGTATCATCATCACCATCATCATTATCATCGTTATTATTATTAATATTATTATTGTTATTACCATCATTGTGATTACTTGTATTATTTTCATCATGTTTATTATTCTCATCATCGTTATCATGATCGTCATCATAATCGTCATCGTTATTATTATTTTTATTGTAGATGTGGTATTTATCGACGCTCCGGGCAAAGACTACGCCTTTTTTCGCAGTTTGGACGAAAACTATGAAATTTAGACTACTGCAGACGAAAACTATGCCCTTTTCTCGTGCTTTGACAAAAACTATGCCCTTTTTTTTTTAATTTTGGACGAAAACTGTACCCGTTTTTTCTAGTCCGTGTAAAGACTATGACCAATTTTTTTTGGAGTCTAGACGAAGATATTGACTTTTTCTGGAGCCAGGATAAAGTACTGATTCATTAAAGCTCACTGTACATATACAGGGCGTTCCGATTTCGAGCCCGGAAAACTATACCACGAGATAAAACTCATCAATAGCTCTCGAAAAGGTTTTTACAAAATTTGGATTCGATGGATAATTAACGAGATATCGTTGATTTAATAATCGACCAAATCCTCCGATCGCAGAGCACTTGGCCTCAGGGGGCGAGGCCTAAGCATATTGTGGAGGGGCGACTACGCACAGCTAAACTCTATTACGATGAAGGTGGTGACAGGTACGACAGGAGACAAAGTTACCGACTGCAATGATTTAATTCAAATTACCGTACGAGCGCAAAATTCAAATAGCAAGGCCGAATTATTTTAACTGGAGATCTGATGTTTAAAAAATGATTACGCGCGTTTACTACGCTTATTTAGTGCACATTTTTTTCTCAGTAAATGTCACAGAGAAACAATTTGATTGAAATATTTTTGAATATGCATCGCATGTTACAAAAAACCAGAATGTGAGAGGGTCTCAGGCGTTGAGCTCTGATACTCGGCCAAACTTTCGATCGTTCAACGTTAAACTACTTGGAGATAAAATTTTTATTTTTCCTGTATACTGTACAAGAAGATTATCTTACGCATTAACTTGGTACTTTTTTGTAGTTTATTTCATCAAACTTTTTAATTTGATTTACAAAAAGGAAAAACAAAAAAAAAAATTATAAATGAAATAACGATTAAGCAAGACATGTGCCTTCATGGGGTACACCCTTCTAACGTGTGAGATGTTACTAAAAAAGCATCAGTATATAATCAATACGAACCTTTATCGTCCGATAAACAACAGCTACATCTAGAAATTAGAGAGAATTTCACGCTTTCGGCGCGATTGCTCAGTGCGAATCGGAATGCTTATTTTTCTATCTACGTGTCGATAGGTCTTGAACCTTTTGGTCCCTGGGGTACCACAAGACTATCTGGAAAAAAAGCAAGAAAATTCCGCGAATCGAGCTACTTTATTTATTAAAAAAAAAATCTTCTTAATCTAGAGCTTACATTATTTAATTTTAAAAAATAACTATTCCCGTGCCCCCCAACATCATAAGCACTGAAAGTTCAAGTAGGCGGAAAGGTCCAAAATGGTGAGAATAATCGACTAGCAGAAGCCGCAATTTATTATTTTTGCTTCCTTTTTTTTTTTTGTTTTTTTTTTTTACTTTTTTTTTTTTTTNCCGGCCCGTTCTGTTTCTATATAATATACTACAGTCTCGGCAAGCGTAGAGCTCCCTCCTCCTTTCCTCAGACATCGGTAGCGTATAAGTGCTATATATCTAGATATACCTATACACACGTACACTCATCTACGTGCATTTAAGTGGTATCGTTCGAGCGACTGATCGATCGATCGATCAACAATAATGCATAACGCACTAAATCTTTGACTGGATCTTTAAGCCTTTATTTTTAACAAAACTAAAACCGTGGTGACAAACTTTCGGCGGAGGTGTAAGGAAAAAAAGTATACGGACCACGGCCAAAAAGTGAAGCTACATCTGACCGCGCATTACCGGCCTCGCCTTTGGCTCGGCCGATAACATAGCGCAGTCGGTAATAGACCCACTTTCTGGCCTAGGTACGTAATATACTATTTCATTTATTTCTTAAATAAACATTTGGGCTTTTAATCGCTGATGCTCACTCCGCCTTAAATATTATTTTAATATCTCATTTCCAAAGAACCAGTTGGGGTTTAAACACCGCTGCTTTCTCACCAACGCAGACATTAATTGATAAATATGCTGATAAACTGTATTTATGTATGTATGATGTCGATGTATGAATAGCGTCGAGGCCGCCGGTGAAAGACGTTCAACAACGATCGAGTCGTCTTTTAGTAGGACCACAAGTCGTCGCGAATATTTTTTAGCGTGATCGGTTGGCCAGCATTTGGATCATCATCATCATTACCATCGTTACTTTTTATCATCATTATTATTATTGTTATTTTTATTCTCATCATCATCATCATCATAATTATCATTATCATCGTTATAATTACGATTATTATTATTACTATCACAATGATTATTATTGTTTTAATTTTCCTCATCATCATCATCATCATTATTTATATTATTATCGTTACAATTATCATTATTATTATTAGTATTACGATTATCATCGTAATCATTATTATTATTAATATTATCATCGTCATCTTTATTACCATCTTTATCGTAATCATCCTTAATATCGTAATCATCATCATCACCATTATTATAATCATTATCATCGTTATTATCATCGTCGTCATCATTATCGTAATTATCATTATCGTTATCATTATCGTCATCATCACCGTCATTATAATCATTATTATTATTATCATAATTATTATCTTTTTAATTATTGCTATTATTATTTCCATCATAATTTTTATTTTAAATATTATCATCATTATAATCATTATTTTTATTTGTAAATGTGTGATATATCGACGCTCCAGGCAGAGTTTGCCCTGCTATGAAGCCTTGACGAAGACTATGCCTTTTTCGCAGTACGGACGGAAACCATGCCCTTCCGTCTGTTTCAGACAAAAACTATGCCCTTTTCCAGAGTCCGGGCAAAAATTGTACCCGTTTTTTTGTAGTCCGTGTAAAGACTAGATTTTTTCCGAGTTCGGACAAAGATATTAACTTGTTCTAGAGCCAGGATAAAGGACCGGTTCATCGAAGCTCACTCTACATACATATATATTACCGTTTGCCGAGCAAGGCGCTTTTGCGAGGTCTGTGCTCCCAAATGCACACTGAGTATCTTTACATGCATATGTATAAATATATAGATAGATAATCAGTAGGCATTCGAGAGCACGGACCTCTCAGAAGCGCCTCCCTCAGCGGACCGTACGTTTATCGCCTCGCAACCTACCGAGTAGACGTGAGCAAATACTCTTACTGTCAGGTATGACGCAATGGTACGATGCATGGCTGTAGATGTTGGGTGATTGAATTCTATGAACAGCCGCTCGGTCGTCGACAGATTAACGAAAAAAAAATACTAGCTTCTTCTACAGACTATATTTAAACGATTTACAAATGTTTGAGGTAAATCTATCGTTGAGAAACTTTGCAAAAAAATATTACGTCTCAGCCACAGCGACCAGCTTCGCGCTCAAGACGAAAGCCGACCATCGTAATAGCCGCTCGGTCGTCAACGGTTTAATAAAAAAAAAATACTAGCTTCTTCTACAGACTATATGCAAACGATTTACAAATATTTTAGGTAAATCTATCGTTGAGAAACTTTGCAAAAAAATATTACGTCTCAGCCACAGCGTCGAGCTTCGCGCTCAAGACGAAAGCCGATGTTCGTCTATAAAAATAAGCGACGATGACTGTGTGCCTAATTTGCTGTGGATGATAATATGGTGAATCACCAGAGTAAACATCTGAGAATGATTTAACTCTATTTTGCTAACACCATCTTTTCTCGCGAAGAAGAAGACAGTGCCATTGTACTGAAGTATAGTCGCTCGCAGGCAATATTTTAGAGACGTGGTGACTTCGATAAAATTACAGAATAAGCAACCAAACATTGCTGTATACTTCGTTGCCATCGCGCACTTATTAGAAAAACAAAATTTCACGAAGAACAGTTTTCTACAAATGTTGGAAAAGTAAAAAAATAAAACGCAATTAAAAAAAATTAAGCGTATTGCGGCACATCGTCATGATTGTGATTTTTACTTCTTCTAGTTATTATTTTTTTTTTTGTATAAATGTTTTTCTCACTGTTTAACACATTACGCTATGTCGTCTATAGATCTCAAAAAAAAAATACCGACTTGTTACTTACGATAAAGACTAACGAACCAAAGCAGTTTAAGCAAAATCCTTCGTCAGTGATCGGTAATAAAAAATCTTCAAGTTACAGAGGCGCGATTGACTAGTCGTGATAAGTTGGTATGGCCTAGAGTATACATAAGCGTATTTCTACAATGAATGGATTTTACTTGAACTGCTCTAGTTCGTTAATGATTATTGCAAGAGGTACGTCGGTATTCTTCTCATTACAACTGGTCATCCTAGTTTGAGCGGTGTAAGTTCAAAGAATAGTTAACGAAACTTGTACCAATTGAATTGATGATCTAAAAAAAATTAAATTCATAATAATGAACTGCATCTATCAGAGTCAAGTTGAGAAATCGTCGAGTTACAACTTATCGGTTACAACTTGACTCAGTTACAGTTTTACCATAACATGATTTAATTTTTTTTTATAAATTCCAACTAAGAATCTAGCTTCTAATACCTAGCTTGCTTGCTTATTAGTTAGCTGAGCAGGTATTTTTAAAGATGATCTAAACAAAAATAGAATCCTTAACAATGCACTGCATCTATCAGAGTCAAGTTGTAATCAATCAATCGTCGAGTTACAACTTTCCGGTTACAACTTGATTCAGTTCCAGTTTTACCAAATCGTATTTTTTTTTTTTATATAAATTCTAACGAAGAATCCTTCTTCTATTAGGCTTATTCGTAAGCAAGCTAAGCAGGTATTCTAAACGACGATCTAAAAAAAATAGAATCCATTATAATAAACTGCACTAATTAGAGACAAGTTAAGAAATCGTCGAGTTACAACTTTCCGGTTACAACTTGACTAAGTTACAGTTTTACCGTAACAACGTGATTTGATTTTTTTCTATAAATAATTCTAACGAAGAATCCTTCTTCTATTAGGCTTATTCGTAAACTAAGCAGGTCTTCTAAACGATGATCTAAAAAAATTAAATTCATAATAATGAACTGCATCTATCAGAGTCAAGTTAAGAAATTGTCGAGTTACAACTTTCCGGTTACAACTTGACTAAGTTACAGTTTTACCATAACGTGATTTGATTTTTTTCTATGAATAATTCTAACGAAGACTTTTGCTTCTATAAGGCTTATTAGACAGCTGAGCAAGTATTTTAAAAGATGATCCAAAAAAAAAAATAGAATCCATAACAATGAACTTCATCTATTAGAATCAAGTTGTTTAATCGTCGAGTTACAACTTCCTGGTTGGTTACAACTTGACTAAGTTACAGTTTCCCCATAACGTGATTTGATTTTTTTCTATTAATTCCAACGAAGACTTGCTTTTATTAGGCTTGCTTATAAGTAAGCTGAGCAGGTATTCTGAAAAATGATCTAAACAAAAATAGAATCCATAAAAATAAACTGCATCTATCAGAGTCAAGTTGTAATCAATCAATCGTCGAGTTACAACTTTGCGGTTACAACTTGTCTCAGTTGTTACACGTACCATAACGTAATTTGATTTTTTTCTATCAATTCCAACGAAGAATTCTTCTTTTATTTGGCATTTTTCTCATCACAACTGGTCATCCGAGTGTAAGTCGTGTAAGATTCACGACCATCTCAATTGTTTGAGCTGGTGGCTATGAGGGACGAACGAACACATAACGCTTAGTCGTCTATGGATCTCAAAAAAAAAATACCGACTTGTTACTTACGATAAAGACTAACGAACCAAAGCAGTTTAAGCAAAATCCTTCGTCAGTGGTCGATGAAAAAAAATCTTTAAGTTGAAGAGGCGTGATATACTAGTCGTGATAAGTTGGTATGGCCTAGAGCATATTAGCGTATTTCTACAATGAATGGACTTTACTTGAACTGCTACAGTTTGTTAGTCATTATTTTAAGAGGTACGTCGGTTTTTTTCTCATCACAAATTGTCATTCGAGTGTGTGCGGGCTAAGTTTAGTGACCATCTGAATTGTTTAAGCTGATGGCTATCAGAGACAAACAAACACATTATGATAAGTCGTCTATGGATCTTAAAAAAAAAATTCCTACTTATTACTTACGATAAAGACTAACGAACCAAAGCAATTTAAGCAAAATCCATCGTGGAAATACGCTAATGTATGCTCTAGGCTATACCAACTCATCATGACTGGTCAATCACGCCTCTCAAACTTAAAGATTTTTTTTACACTGAGCACTGACGAAGCATTTTTCTTAATCTGCTCTAGTTTGTTAGTCACTATTGTAAGAAACACGTCGGAATTTTTTTTTTGGAAATTTACAGACGACTTACCCTAATGTGTTCATTCGTTCGATCGTTTGTTCATTCGTCCGTTCGTTCATCATAGCCGTCATCGGCTCATATTACTTCCGACATCAACGCCATCTGCCTTATGGAGGGCATAACTAAAATACTACGCTGCGGACGTATCAAAACGGCCGATCTGGCTTTCTATGCAATAAGAAGTATATTTATTCTCTGGTGGTATCTCGAGTTCATACGATTTTCATCCTGCTAAACCGCTGAATCTTTTCACGCTTTCACGTTTTGAGCGGTTTTCTCTCAGAGGTATTGTACAATTTTTTTGCTTACAAACTTAGATAATAAGCTTTTTGTAGGTCATTTTTTTCATTTGATAGAGCCAATAGTCATGTCATGTAGCATTAACTTACATTAGTTACATGATAACTTGCTTATGACAACATTCTAACCTTAATTTTTTTTTCATTAAAAAGTCAATTACAGGCTAACTTTCTTAACATGTTAACTACACTATTTACAGTATAATATAGCGATTGTCATTTTTCTGGTCAATATTGATAACTCATGTATGCTAATATACAATATAACATTTATATTCATAATCCATTAATACAAATGAGTGTGTAAATGTATGCTGATCCACAATACAACCTAACCTATCAATGAATTTATGCTAATCCATGATACAACATGATCCATTCTCATAAATTAATGTGTGCTGATCCAAAATACAACATACTTTATCCCATTGTATGTTAGTGGGCATTGAACAAGAGATGCATACACAATTAACCGGACCAAAGTTTCAGGTTTTGCTGAAACAAATTGTTAACAAAATGGACCTCAATGCTGAAGATAGAAGGCTTCCCGATCATCCAGATGACGATTGTTTCGAGTGGGCTGTCGATCGACAGGATATGTCTTACTGGCTCGGTCATCGAGATATTGTGGTTATCTCTCAACAGCATTTCGGCTTAGGAGAAGCCGATAAAGATTTCTATTTTGCTTATTCGAGCGAAAACGTGAGACGGGTCGTTGAGACTGTACTACAAGATGTAGCACGACACGAGTCTGTCGTAATTTTTCTTTACCGTAACAATCACCATACGGTTGCTGTCTATGATAAACGTACGTATACATACTTGTAGTCGCGGTGGCGCAACGGTAGAGTTGCAGTTCCACTGATCTTCGAGGTTAAGCTGCATTTGACGCGGTTAGTAATTGGATGGGTGACCGCTGGTCATTATTCTGGTCTCGCCTAATTAACACTATGCTTGTGTGAAAAAATGCCATGCCTGAGCCTTCAGGCGATGATGAATAAACAAAAAAAAGCGTATACATATTAAATGTCTATTATACACTGTATTTACATACAGCAATATTACAAACACAATTTCTTTATTTACAGTTTTTTTTCTTTATTTCTAGTTCACGAAAAAGTGTATTACGCTGACAGCGTGGGTGACCATAGGGACTTGAATTTTATAGCCAAATTGCGCCAAAAGATTCTAAGCATGAGCTTGAGTTTTATTGATTTATCGATAAATCAGCAAAATTTAGATGTTGACGCAAATAACTGTGGAATCGCTGCAATGTCCAACGCGCATGCTATTTTGTACGACATTAATCGAGGAATAATGGATAAACTGCCAGATGGATCACCAGAAATGTACAACAGTTTGCGTCAGAAGCTTAGACTCACTCTGCGAGCATTTCCCCCGGATGATGAACCAATATTAAACTTACGGTACATGTTTTTTGTTTTTAAACGTAGATGTAGATGGAAATAAAAATGTAATACTAAGTTTTACGTTACATGGTAATGTAATACCTCGATACGTCCACTGTGCATATCACGCACAAGTATTGTTTTGCTACAAGCGTTAAATTTTTTTTTTTTTGCCTCAAGTTTTCAATGAATTTTACCAAGTTTGGGCTTTTTTTATATTCCTTACAATGCAAATATGCGCAAACCCATCTTTTTTGATAAAGTTGCTAGTTTTTACATAATAAATACATAACGTTGTAAAGACACGGTTGTTCACATTATTATGTATTAATATAATCGTAACTTACGATTTAGTGAATCTCAACGGGCTGAGAAAGCTGCAGCCTCTACGCTTCAAAAAGATATGCAGTATATACGAGATCTTGTAAGCTCTTGTGAAAGAAGTGGAGTAACGGAGGAGGCAGAGGTACCCAGTGCAGCTGAGTGCAATAATGATGGTGGTGATGATTATGATAATGGTTCTTTGCCTGCCTCGATACCAAAATTTAGACAATTACAAGGACGATATGACACAATATTAGAATCCGTTACTTCCGATTTGGACTCCTTTGTAGTTGTGGGAAGAACTCCTGCTATATTTCAAATTACGCAGAATTTTCGACTCGCCACAAGTATGTCCAGTTTGTGTAATATGTCTGTTATTTTTCAGTATATAAATAAAAATCTCTGCAGACTTGAACATTCGTTTCAAAGTACAAAGACCAGAGTTAATTTATATGTTAGTATGTACCAATGACAACGTTACACTTTTACACATGAAATAGTTACAATTATGTCAAGTTATGTAACAACTTTGTTACATAATACATACAACTATAATTGGGATAACACAAGACCACAAAAAAATGAAGTGGAAAGGTACCTTTCATCAACGATGCATTTCTTATGTATTTTAAGGCGCTGACTTCATTCCTTGGGTCCAAATAGCTCAATCACATCACAATTCTTTTTTAACAACTAAAAACGTATCCATGAGCGGCAATGCTTTTATTTCAGTAATTAAAATAGACGCCATGTAAACGAGTGTAAAAAATTGTGATGTGATAGGGCAATTTGAACATAGGGAATGAAGTCAGCACCTCAAAATACAAAGGAAATGCGTTGTTGCTGAAAGGTACCTGTCCAATTTATTTTTTTTTGGGGTCCTGTATAATCAAACTTTACGGTATCTAATGTTCACTAAAATTGTTGTAGGTGACAACATTGTGTTGCCTTGTGATCAGCGAAAAACCACGTCTATTATTGACCCTGATGGAGCCTATCAATGGTATCAGTTCAAACTAGGAGGATATGATGAGCGGTCCATTAGTGTGGTTTACGCCGTTCCAACCGAACTGATGCATACGACGAAAGGAGTATGGCAGTCCTTTTTCAACGCCGTCGTGCGGAAATCCGTGCAAACGATAAGCGAAAAATCGCTCAATGCTCGCTCCTCTTATCTATCCGCAAATTTTATTATTTCTGATGATAAAAAAAGGCAAGCCATCATTCCTGAAGATTGGAATTTATTTTGCTCCACTCTGATTGAAGAACTGCAATATGGTACTGAAGGCCAGGCATGGAAGGTTTCAAATGGTATAGTGAACGTGCTGTATCTTAGGTAAAGTCAAAATGTAACAATAACATGTTGTCATAAGGTAGCACTAGTCATTCACGAAGCGTATGAACAAATAACAGGCAATTTTTTTCTAAATACAGAAAAATACTTATTTTATGATGATTTTTTTCTCCCTTCAGATTCAAGCACGGTAGTAAAACAAGCGATTACAACCATGTGCCGAATTTCGTAAAAATCCTGCTCGATACCGTTAACATCGACATCAGCAACAAAAGCGAAATTGTCATTGCACAGATTCATCTTGCCAATACATTAACTCCCATGACTGGATATGCAATAGTCGCCAAGTATCAAGATATGAAAAGAGTGGACTTGTTCAATCGACGGTCAGATGTTGTTCATTACCCCAATTTTTTTTTCCGTGATTATGGTAACTTTACTACCAGGTACGTACATCCAGAAAATGCCAATTTAATGAAATCATTATGTGTCTAACAGAAAGTATCTATATAACAGCATCAGTAACTCAAAGGGAAAAGTCTTTTNAAAAAGCAGAAGGTTTGTTATCAATAAATGTAGATTGTTGTTTATTTTTCGGAACAAATAAGCAAATTAATAATTTAAACTTTGTAATATCATAGGTATGGAAGAAGAAGTATAGTAATCTTTTGCATAATAAAGGCCTTCCTGTGCACGACTCAATTTCTATTATGTACAATGTCGAAGAGCATCACACCGTAAGACAATTACGTAGTAATTTGAATTGATTTGAATATTTGATTTTCAGCAATATCAGCTACCTTTTTTTTGTACCTACTTCATCTGCGTGGTTTTCTGTATATTCATTACTTTTTTCATTTCTCCTCAGCCAACTACATCTTGTCCACTCTCTCCAACTGATGAACTCGACCAAGAATTGGACCAAGACCAAGGTTTACAACTGGAAGGGGACATTGACACTATTAGTGACGACGAAAATCGGAATAACACAGCAGACCAGAACGAACCATCTTCAACCACACTTTCACCTGCATCCAAACCAGGGCAATTGGAGTCAACCCCCCCACTAACTCCTTCTACATTGACTCCACCCACACCAAATTTATCTCTATGTCCACCTTCACCATCACTTAAACCAACAACACATTTACCATTAAATTCATCATTACTCTCACCATTATCGCCTTCACCACCTTCACCAATCCTGTCATCAAAACGAGCACTTCGACAAAAACTACCGTCATCTAAATCATCGACACCACCACCCTCAAAACAGATTCTAATTGAGAAATCAGATAAGCCTACGACACAAAGAAAAAATGATGATGCACCTTCTTTATCCCCTACTGATTCAGATGGAGATGTAAACGTAAATAGCTATTAAGTTATTCATATGTACATAATTTAAATAAACACAATTAAGTCGAAGATCCAATTGTTGCAGCCAACGTTAACCGATGGAAACTGTAGAATGGATGTGGTTGAGCGTCTCATTATTGAGTCTGCAGTTGCAACAAAAATTTTGCAAGATTTCAAAGAGCGCATCGATGCCGAAAAACGAAGCTGCTGTCCCAAAAGCCCACCGAAACGAAGACCAAAACGAACTGATGTTTTAAAAAAAGTATTACAAAATTCCGTTCATTTTTGGCGTTATTTTTCGCACTTACGGCCTTATATGCTATGTATAGCCGCTCGGTCGTCAACAGATTGATCTAATATAGGCACAGTGGAAGATGAACAGGTGGTCCATGTGTTTATTTGTAGTTGGTCGGTTGGTCCAATATCAGTATACATAAGTGGTCGCGGTGGCGCAACGGTAGAGTTGCAGTTCCACTGATCTTCGAGGTTAAGCTGCATTTGGCGCGGTTAGTAATTGGATGGGTGACCGCTTGGTCACCATTCGGGTCTCGCCTAATTAACACTGCTTGTGTAAAAGAATGCCATGTCTGAGCCTACAGGCGATGATGAATAAACAAAAAAATCTGTATATATAGTAAATATAAGTATATTTTTCCGTCCGACCAACAACAAAAAAAACGTGGCCTTTATTGTAAGCAGTAAATTTTTAGAAACATTTTTGGTTACTCTGGCTTTTTTGCACCAGCTGTCGCATATAAGATAAACACCAAGTAGACGGAGTAATGAAAATAACTATGTACGATGGTGTTTGCTGAAAATCGTAGTAAAACTAAATAAATACAGTCTTCGTTTGTCATTTCGTCATCTACTAAATATCACTGTCGTGTTTAGATTTTGCCTACAACGTCTAGGCCCGACGGCTATGATCAACCCTTGACGTCGAGCCATAACAGCATTACTATTCCAATTACAAATTGTCGCCACGTCATTGAAAATGAAAACATTGTAATATCTTCTGACAGTGACCATAGTACAAGTAGTGAAGATGATAACTCCGTAAGTTATCTATTAACATTTAATATTATTCGATACGCTATTGTTCATAATATATGTTCTCTATTTTGTTTCCAGATTAAACGCCCAATACTAAGGCTGTACACTGACGCGCATACCCATGTGAATTCCGATAGTATAAAACGGACACACTCGGTAAATTAAGCAAATTAATATTAAATATCTCACAAAATTGCTGCATTACCTATTTCTGTTACAGGAATTTGAATATGATCATGATATTAAAAAGGCAAACCACAAGAAGAGGAAAAACAACGTTTATGAAACTTCTAAACAAGGAAAACGATTAAGTAATGTCTACGTATTTTGATAGAAGTTGCAATTAATGAATTATTGTACGTAACTCAACGTTTATAAAAATTTGCAGTTAAACAGCACTCTGAAGAAGATAGGAAGGCCTTTCTGAAATGTCTGTGTAAAAATTATGTTGAAAAGGACAGGCTATATCGACACCGACAAGATCACCATGCTCTACCAGAAAATTATAAAATTTACAACGACGAACTGATAAAATATAGGATACAGCATACGGCTAGAACCGTAAAAAAAGACGATATTTTTGAATTAGGTTACAGTGATAAACTTTCTGAAATATTATTGAATGTCTTCAAAAAAACAATAAAAAAAAAAATAAAAAAATAATTAATGGAATGTTTGCTTGAACGCTGAACCAAAATACATCAAAGTTAACATTACAATGTTAAGTTTAAGAAAATTAATTCAACAGAGCTGTCGATCTATGTTTCAAGTTGTAACGTTACTGTTTTAGTAAGTTGTTACTCACTTTCAGAATCTTGAATTATGGCCAATTACCATCGAGCTGAGCTGTTGTATGTAGCAGCCAAAGACAATGATGTGATTACTGAATGACTGAATGTCATTATACTATATTCTGCAAGTCGCAGTGTCGCAATTCGCAATGAATGTTTTGTACACAGAGTAGTTGTAATTCAACTCAACTCAACTCCGCTGCCTGAATGAATGAATGAATAAATGAATGAATGAATATAAATGAATGAATGATGAATGAATAAATAATGAATGAATATGAATAAATAATATCTAACCAACCAAATTGTAACCAGAGTTGTAAAACTGGAGTTGTAACTGGAGTCGAGTTGTAACTGGAGTTGTTATTTTTTTTATTTTCTTGGAGTTAGAGTTGTAACTGACTGACTAGTCCGTAACAACAACATGATATGACCATGACCATGAACATGGTAGACGGCACCACTGAGAACCTAGTTGTTGTTGTAATTGAAGACGTAAAAATGAAGTCGGAGTGTCGCAATTCGCAATGAATGTATACAGAGTAGTTGTAACTCAACAACTCAACTCAACTCCACTGCCTGAATGAATGAATGATGATGATGATATCACACCAAGTTGTAAAACAACCAACCAACCAACCAGGGTTGTTACTGAAGTTGTAACTGGACTTGTAACTGAATGATTAGTCCGTAACAACAACAACAACATAATGATCATGGTAGACGGCACCACTGAGAACATAGTTGTAATTGGAGACGTAAATGATTAGTCCGTAACTCCGGCAATTTAGATTCTTACAGATGTAGCAGTTCAAGCATGAGAAAGAAAATTGTGTATCTTGGCAGAACATTAATGAATGTACCTTATCAAATAAAGCCAAATGATGTGCTTGTTACAAAAATTTAAAAAAATATACATTATAAAAAGCAACTGTGGATACTTTAATTAAATAAGTTGATTTGTTGTTCTGACGATATTAATTCATCTTAATTTTTTACTGCCTGATGTCCATGAAATAATGTCTAATCACTCACCGTGGTTGGCTTGTGATACTGTTGACTAATGCACACGTACATAAAAAATAAAATGCACAACTACACGAAAGTATAAGTATAGAAATAATCACAAACAATTGAAAAGGTTTTTGGAATTTATCTGAATTATTTATGTACTGTAGGCCCTTAGGTTATTGTTAAAAAAATGATAATGTCAAAATTGATTTAAAGTTTATATTTGAACATTGAATTCTCAACAATCTTTTAATAAAAAATTTTAGAAAACATAAACTGTAATATAAAGCTGATGTATATGTAATGTACAGGTACTTTTAGAAATTTTAATCGGTATTTATAACTTTAATTATAAAAACAAGTTATAAGTCTGATTATAACTATTAATATTTGACTGTAAAAGCTAAAAGTCTTATCATTTTTATATTATTTATTTTATTTAAGAAAATCAACGGGCAAAAATACCCTTTACATACATGTAAAGAATTGCAGGTATGAAACTAATAAGTAATCTAATTATGCCAATGCACGCATAGATAAAAATTATACAGAAGCAATATAAAGTTTTATGCAACTCCTTAACAAACTNTAAAAAATAAGGTAAGTGTAAAAACAATACAATGTGTTTGTTGTGGTAGTATTATTATATTTATATTTACATTAAAATTTACCATCATTTACACATCATTGGAAATCGATCATCGGTTCGAAAATGTCATGAGCTTGAACTAATTCCTACAAATGAAATTATATAAATAATTATGAAGTAACCAATAACATTCTTAGCATTATTGATATATGTTATTCATTGATACTTACTTTCCATTGCCGCATCGATAAACTCAAGACATTTTGGACTTTGCTACTTGTTGCAGCAGTTTAATCCTCGTCACATATGCTAACGAGCAGCAAACCATCATTATCTGTAAACACCGAACAAGATGTTGAAAATATGCAGTGAAAAACAATACATTGGTGCAATAAAGCCAGTAGAATATTTATTCTTACCTAATATAAATTTCATAATGTCATCGCGAACGAGGAAAGCTAAGCAAAGTACATTGTCAACAGTTTTTGCAAAGCCGATGGAGAACTAGTGCAAAAAAATCCACTGACCCCTTGGTACTGCAAACGAGGTCAGGAATTTTTTCTACTTTCTCCCTGTCGTAATCATGTAATTATTGACAAAGATACAGGCATTTTAAGTTTTCACTTTTTTTTAACCTTAAAATTTTAAGTCTAAAATAATTTTATGGTCTTCAAAATTGCTCGTAGGTATCCCTTGGGGTGTCTGTAGGTTATCTAGACGTATAATTTATTTTCAATATGTAAAAGAGCACTTAACACGAGCAAACTAAGAAAAAATTTCTTTCAATTTCTGTGATTCCGAAAAAAGGCTTATTTTGATGTATCTTTATTATTAACGGAGATACAATCATTTTTAGTTTTGGCTCTATTTTAAGCTAAAAATTTCCAGTTGTAAATAATTTCATGGGAATTCTTGTAGGTATCCTTAAGGGTGTCTACGTTGGTTATCTAGTCATATAATTTATTCTTAATATGTAATAGAGCACTGAACAGAAGTAAATTATTAAGATTTTTATTGAATTTTCGTGATTAAGGCTTATTTCGTTGTATTTCCATTATTAACAGATATACGTGCATTTTAAGTTTTCGTTTTCTTAACCTTAAAATTTTAAGTCTTAAATAATTTTATGGTCTTGAAATTACTGGTAGGTATCCCTTGGGGTGTCTTTGAAGGTTATCTAGTCGTATAATTAATTTTCAATATGTAATAAAGCTCCACAAACGAGTAAATTAAAAAAAAATTTGTTAATTTTTGTGTTTACAAATAAAGGCTAATTTCGCTGTATTTTAATTATTTACGGAGATACGGCCAATTTAAGTTTTGGCCATCTTTAAAAACCAAAATCTCAGATTTTGAGCGTTATCATGGGTTTGTGTATATTTGCTATGATGTTCTTAACTGCCTAAACACTTAATTACTTAAATTTTATATTTTTCTGTGTAGTTGCAAGGGCCTAAATCCGAAAAAAAAATAAAAATTTTTCAATTTTGATGATCTCAAATTACGGCTTATTTCGCTCGACCTCTATTATTTAAAGGAATACAGCCGTTTCAAGTTTTGGCCATTTTTTAAAACTAAAACCCCAGATTTTAAGTGTTTTTACGGGTTAAGGTCCATTCGCTATAATGTTCTAGACAGCCTTAACTTTTATTTTCTACAATTTAATTATTTTTAAGTAGTTTCATCAACATTATTAAGAACTTAAAAACCATTAATACGTTCTTCAACTCTATTCCACATGTTTATTTTTTTTTTTTAGATGTATTATTTAGAAAACAAATACATAATTTATCATGAATTGAATGTATAATCAGTGAATGCATATAAAAATGGAATATTATAGTTATGAACCACGCATAAGTACGAGAAACCGAGTTTCTTTAGTCGGCAGCGCTCGTAGCAGAGTGGGTAAGGTACTAGACTCACATGCAGGAGGTTGAGGGTTCTAATCTATATGTTGGAAAATGTTTTTTTTTTGTTTTTTTTTTGTTTTGTAAAAGAAAAAAATTCAAAGTGAAATAAAAATTATTGTGGGAAAATAAATAAAATTAAAATTTCAAAATTAATTGCTTGGGAGTCTGAGGGGAAATGGTGGGTAAAGGTGTGCAGAAGAGTAACACGGCACGTTTGGCAAATATACATATATAGTGGGGAGAGGGGAAGTGTATAGAGAACAGTCGGTGAGGGGGCGGGGTAAGGAGGGAAACTTGAGAGGAAGAGTAAACCACTTTCGTTTCAAAAAAAAAAATCTGTCGGTTTTAAAATTCCAGCCCCCCGAGTAACGCGACATAAAGAACTTCGTTCTAAAAATTGTTGTTCGGAATCCAATATCTGCTACAATCCGTTTACAATTGACTTTGCGATATCTTGCAACGGGTGATAACTTAAAGACTTTGTCTTTGATGTTCAGAGTTTATCCAAGTACATCGTCTAAAATTGTAGAAGAAACTTGCCGAGAACTGTGGAATACTTTGAAACCCATTGTTTTTGTAAGTAATTTTACCAAAAATGTGTGGAGAAACATTGCAGCAGGATTCGAGGCAGAGTGGAACTTTCCCAACTGCTTAGGCTGCGTAGACAGTAAATTGATTACAATGCAGGTAAATATATAACTTGGTGGTTAAATAAATAAAATGTATCTATAAGTACAGAAATGTATTAAAAAATAAACATTTTATTGTGTTTTTTTAGGCTCCTCCAAACAGTTGTTCTTACTTTTATGATTACAAGGGGCATCACAGTGTTCACCTCCAAGCCTACGTAGATGCGTACAAAAAGTTTATTTTTGTTGAAATTGGAGCTGCTGGGCGTCAAAGTTATGGAGGAGTTTTTCATAATAGTAAGATAGATAACACGATCAAAAACGCCCAATTAAATATTCCACCACCAAGATCTTTGGTACCAGGAGGTATGAAGCTACCACATGTGTTTTTAGGAGATGAAGCTTTTGGCTTGAGAAAATTTATGTTGACTCCTTATCCCAGAAGTTCAAATTTAAGTTTGGAAAAAAAAGTGTTTAACTACTGACAGTCTAGAGCAAGACGTATAGTTGAATTTAGTTTTGGAGAGCTAACAAGTACGTGGCGACTCGTTAGAAATAGTGTTAAAATTTCGTTACCAAACTTATTAGAAGCAGTAAAAGCTTGTGTTTGCTTGCAAAACTTTTTATTAATACAGAGACCGGAACATTCTGATCATTCTGATTCATTTGGAAACATGCAAGTAAATGAAGAATATCAGAGTTTGCAAAACATTAATGAGGAATCGGGCAGTGAGAGGGCTAGACGAATTTCAGCAGTAAATATAAGAGATGAGTATGCAAATGTTTTTGTCAACGAGGGGGCAGTGCCGTTTCAGTGGAACAAAGCTTTTAATAATGATTTTTGAGAAATAGTGTACACAAACAATCATAATTATATTGTATGCAAACAACTTTTAAAAAACCATGGGCATTAAATTATTGAAAATAGTTTTTATTTATTTATTTATGTTCTACGTTTATTATTTTGCAAACATTCAATTATTTTTTAAATTCATAATAAGTATAGCATGCAATCTATGTACAGCTGTTCTTGTAAGATATTCATAACCTTTTNAAAAAAAAAAAAAAAACAAAAAAAAAAAAAAAAAAAAAACATTTACATCGGTTTGTATGATTAAAGGTTATTGGGTTTTATTCAAGCATGAAGTTGCTCGTGTACTCCCACCAATTTATTTTTCTTATAAATAATAAATAGTACTAAATGAATGGATTTTACTCAAACTTCTCTAGTTCGTTAGTCATTATGGTAAGAGATGTCACCTGATGGTTGTAGACAGGATATCTCGATTTTTTTTTTTGCATAAGTATATTTTCCAGATTTACCTGTAAAAATTGTTTCTACTTCTGACACAACCGAATCTACCAAAAAAAAAAGTCAAATTAGATGTTTGTTCAGCATGTGGTAGTACATTAGGTTGGAGCAATGAGATAGCAACTAAAAGTGATTTACAGGGTAATATTTAATTAATAAAAACTTTTTTGATAAATTAATGAGGATATTAATTCTATAATTTTTTATTCAGAAATGAAGGATTCTATAATTAACAGCATCTGCAATTATTTTAATAAAAAAAAAATGATAAATTGAATTCTGTGAAAAACAGCTTAAAAAAAATCTACATATTATTAAAAGACAAAAAACCTTTTGCTGAGGCTGAAAATATCGTATCCCTTTTCATAAAGTTGCCAAGCAGTACAGTTATGAATTTCCTTTAGGCACCCTAGACAAATTCAATAATTTTAATAAAGATCTGCGAGTTAATCGACGAGATATCAAAGATACTAGCTTATGCTTTAGATTATAACTTATGCTTAAGTTAAGCAGCTGAACTCTTAATCCCTACTCTTTATATACAATTTCCTTTTCCTCTTATTACTCAGTTTATGACTTGGCCAGGGCCTGGTCATAGCCTGGGGTAAAACTCAAACCATCGTGTGATAAACTTTACATTTAAGCCTGCGCAGGCCCTGGCATCAATGTAAGGCTTGCCTGGCCAGGCCCTGCACAGTAAAAAATTTTTTAGTAAAATTACCACTCTTCTATAGTAACTGTACCTCGTCTGACGAAGTAAATTTACAAGCGGCTAGTATTAATGCTAATTTTTAAGTTAGTTCACTACGATGGTAGTAATTTTGCTACGTCTAGAGTTGGAAATAATCCGACCAATGCGTAGCGTAGTAATTTTTCTACAAAATTTTTTACTGTGTGGTCTTAGCCTTTGGATCACTTTCTTGTCGGACTGCTGGCCGTCGACTAGCAGACTAATATATCTATATGTCTGAAATAGTTATCCTACTGCTCCTTTCAGCTGTCAAATCATTTTCTTGTGCTTGTGCCTTTAAAAACATACACTTTTAACCTCTTCGCCTGTTTGATTTTATTTGCTTTTTTGTAGCTGCCCTCTCATAGTTGTTGGTTATTTTATTTTCATAGCTGATTTAATTTTGTTACTTGATTGTTACATCTTTATTTATTTGTTTACATAGATTTTTGTTTGTTTTATTATTGTTATCTCTTTTGTTGATTTTCTTATTCCTGGTTTTTTTCTTTATTTCTTTCTATTTTCGCCAGAAAGAGATTTACCTGGTTATTAAAGTCTCCATCACCTGCAAGGTAAATAAATTATGCTTTTTAATGCATTATAAAAATTGTGGTGTTTTACATACTTACACATAAACACACACATGCATATGCAGTATGCAGTATACATGCAGTATTTTTCCAGTGAGCATGATGAATAAAAAATTGACAAAAATAAAAAATACTTTTCAACGTGTATGTACCGTATAACACTTTTGATGTAGCAGTAGAAGTATACATAAAACGTTCAGAATAGTAAATTGTACATATGTGTAATATAATACACTGTACGTTTCATTTATACTAAACATATCAACTTTTGTCATTTCTCAGTTTTACAAGTAACTGTAACTTCCCAGTTACAACTTGATTTATAAATTTATAATGAAATTCATTCTTTTGAAATTGATTGTACCCATCTATATATTTATGATAATATTGCGTGGGAATGGATAAATATACATACATACATACATACACACATACACACAAAAACAACTTCACACAAGTAACTCACCAATGTATACGATGGATTTATAATTAAAGTTGTAACTGGAAAGTGGTAACTGAGATTTGTAAAAGTGGAAATGTACTTAGTACATGTTCACACTAAATTTAGTATGCATGTATGTATTTATATTTACATATATATATTGTATTGGTATGATCAGTTTCAAGTAACTTCACAGTTACAACTTCCTAGTTACAACTTGAATTATATAAATGAAAAAAATATATATCTACACATACATCCTTTCCCAAATTTACTTCAAATATGTACTATGTACATTTCCACTTTCATAAATCTCTCAGTTACTACTTCTCAGTTGTTATAACTTGAATTATAAATCCATGGTATGTATTTATTGGTAAGTTGAGTTGTGTGTTAGTTTTTGTGAACATGTATACCTATATTTATTATAATGCCCGGGTATAAATGGATAAACATTGACGGATTTCATTATGGATGGACTTATAATTCAAGTTGTCACAGTAACTGGGGAGGAGGCGTAACTGGAACGTTACCCGTAACCGAGGAATTAAAATTATATAAAAGTGGAAATGTTTAGTATATATATGTATACGTGTTTGTATATATAACATAAACTGCCATGAGGTATAATAACGATAAAATGCTATTCAAATTCAAAATGCTAATCCATTTTCAACAAACGGGTCTCCTAATCTTAATTACGGCTGATCCACTTTTAACAAACATGTCTTCCAATGATAACTAATTAAAATTGCTGATCCATTTTACGACATTAAAATCTTTTAATATTTCATCGATGCCAATCCATTTGATCATATTTTAGTTTACTGTGCTTATGAAGTATATTTTATTTCTTGTATACTACTGTCACTAATAAATTGTTAGCTAACTTTTTTGGAGAATTTTGTGACAACTGTTTTAGTAAGATATATGTTTATCTTAATAATATATCAATCAGAATCGCTAAAACCGTTGTAATCGCTAACCGCGAAAACTACTAAACCGATTTCGTTGAAATTTTGCACACTGATTCATGATACTTCCTAGATGGTTTTAGCATAGTTTTTATCTTAAAAAATTTAATAACAATAGCAATAAATGAGCTCAAAGTTTTGCAAAAATATGCCAGCTTTTATCTTTAGTTCAGTAAAATCCGCTAGGTGGCGTCGACATGAAATCGAAGCTACCTGCAACATAATTAAATAAGTGGTTATAATACGCCAGAGCGTATCAATAGTGGTACAGTCGGGCTTCGGCAGCTGAACAAGCTGTACAGAAAATGTTGGTGATAGTCCTGCAGCTGGGTATTCCGGTTACGGACGACACTCTTCTCTCAAAGGGAAGGGACCTAGGTGTCCCATTACCCTGAACCTCGACGAGTGCGATCAAAAAAAAAAATTAATTCCAACCAATGCCGTCTCCGCCACAATACCAGGAGACATATCTAGCCAGAGCACGATCTGCACCAACTCTTCAGAGTTGTGTGGCAGTCCCACCATCCCACCTGGTGTCGTTAGAAAAATTGTGGCTACATATGTAAGCAAGGGAAAACAGCTCTGAGGGGCACGGGAAGCCACAACGGCTACCTTCTTGGTCGTCGCGTCCCAAACGCGCTTAACCACATGTTCCCGTCTAAAGATGAGCAGTTGGTTATCCGGGGAACGACCCGAGACGAGATATTCTTTGGTCAGCGGCGTACCTCTCTCTATCACAGTCTCCGTACATCGAGACTCCCAGAGTAAGAATCAAGCAACCGTAGCCAGCTCTTCATCATCAGGAATAAAAATAGCCTGGAAGTTTCACCACTGGCGCTTTTTAGGGGCATTATAAGTACTTACGTTCCCTACTTAACCATCAATTTTATCGGTTCTTTTTAGGATCCACCTAATTGTACACTACCTTGCCAACATATACATTTTTATCACCATTTCCGGAAGCGATTCGTCGACTAAAAGACTATATTAACTAAAGACGGGCACTATTAAACCAAGTCAGCCATTCACTAGCAGACGGCACATGCGGAGTTGTTCTTTGCAAGGCTGGAAAACCCGGTGACCGACGACCCTATATTACCCTCTCGACTCTAAGCATTCAACCAGGAATCACTGATCCATCTATCCTCTCCAAGGTCTGCGCTGGGAGAACCTAACAGCTATGAAGGAAGAATGAACTTGAGCAAACAGGACAGCCTCCACTGGACAAGTATCACTAACCAATCTTCCCATCTAAGATCACCAAAACAACTGAATCTGCAAATAAAAAAGGTGCTTTAGACACCAACGTCTTCGACGTTATACCGGGAGACGTTGGGAAAGAGCACTACAACTAGCCCTAAAGCTTCGGACTTTGTAATTTTTCTCCCGATCAGTCTGGGTTTTCAACAGCAGGCCAGAGAAGATCACCCTGAGGTATCCAGGCAGTCACAATTGCTGTTAACTGCAGTCAAGAAAGAGTTTACTTAATAAGCTCACCGGTCTTTTTTAGGGCCATCGGACGTCGAACTACCTTGCCAACAAATGTATTAGAACTTAACAAAATTGATAAAAAACAGCTTTTAGGGGTCACAAAAATTTTAAGCATGCCAAAAATCGCAAGAGGGTGAATTGGAAGAAAAACTTCAAGTGTATCTAATAAATACAATTTTACTTNTTGAATCGACAGATTCTTTGAAAAAGCGTTTCATGACCCAAAACCACTCGGAAACGACGGAAAATAAAAAAAAATTGTGTTTGGCCGGATCGTAACCCGTATAACCTGGGTTACTGACCCAAATAACCCGACGACATCACCCAATTACCCAATCTCATAACCCAAATATTCTCACCACGATAACCTGGGTCATGCCCCGGCCGTTACCCAATAACCCAAAATTCGAAAAACTCTGATTTTTTATTTTTTGCAGAATTCGATAGCATTACCTAATAACCCTTATAACCCAAGTTATATCCCAGTGCTAAATTCAGTATTTTTCGTTTTTTAAGTCATCTAAACAAAAACGACGTCAATGACCGTTAAAAAATTATTGATTTTTAACATCAGATTTTAACTTATTTAGTCTTTTCAAGAGTTTAATTTTTTATCAGTTTAGATCGTTTTCGAAATATTCTGATTACGAATAAACCACTTTGATTATTCCTTTTTTTCATCGTACTTAGAACAATATTTTGTTTTTTTTGTTTATTATGGCTTATTTTGTTTTAATATTTAACGTTTTCAATTTTTTTTCTTTGATTTCTAAATCTTTTGTTTACATAAATAGCGCCGGAGTCGATGGTAAAAAACGTTAAAATGATTTTGACTTAAATAAACCATAAAATACTTGTAATTTTGTACAACAGTAGCATAATTAAAAATAAATACGCTCACAAGACTTAAAATTACAAAATACGTCGAATTGTGTTTCAGGGTTATAGAGTTTCCGGGTCAGTGTGTGTCTTTTTGACAGGGTAATAAGTTTGGATAAGAACGTCGTTGCACCGATCCCTGAATATAAGGAGTGTTTTTCAATGTATTTCGACGTTTTACATCGATTTCCGTCGTCAAAATCACTTTTTATCGAGCCGTTTTTGAGATATTTTCACTTTCTTCGAGATATTCTGAAAAGTTGGGTTTGAGGGTTATTGAGCGTTTGAAGCGTTTTTAAAGTGTTTTTGATCGATAAATGAGCAATTTTGACGATTTTTTGTTATACTGTCGATATTTAGTATCTTTACAACGAGTATAGGTTTTTATTTACGCTTTTTCTCGTGTTTTTTTAAGTTTCCTTTTTTTTTGAATTCTATACTCTTGAGTCGACAGATTCTTTAAAAAAGCGTTTTATAACCTAAAACCACTTGGAAACGACGGGAATTCTATACTCTTGAGTCGACAGATTCTTTGAAAAAGCGTTTCATGACCCAAAACCACTCGAAAACGACGGAAAATCAAAAAAAATTGTGTTTGGCCGGATCGTAACCCGTATAACCTGGGTTACTGACCCAAATAACCCGACGATATAACCTCATTACCTAATCTCATAACCCAAATGTCCTAACCACGATAACCTGGGTCATGTCCCGGCTATTACCCAATAACCCAAAATTTGAAAAACTCTGATTTTCGATTTTTTGCAGATTCTGCCAGCATTACCCAATAACCCCTATTACCCAAGTTATAACCCAGTGCTAAATTTAGTATTTTTCGTTTTTGAGCCATAAAAACTAGGATTTAAAAATTTTTTTGCAAATTTTGCTAGCATTACCGAATAACCCTTGTAAACCAAGTCATAACCTTGTGCTAAATCAAGTATTTTTCAATTTTGAGCCATCTAAACAATAACGACGTTAACAACCGATCAAAAATTATCGATTTTAAACAGTAGATTTTGACCTATTTCGTCTTTTTAAGAGTTTAATTTTTTAAAAGTGTAGAGTGTTTCTCAGATACACTAATTACAAATAAACCACTTTGATTGATCCTTTTTTCATCGTACTTTTCACTTTTTTTTTGTTTTTTTTTTGTTTGGATAAGAACGTCGTTGCACCGATCCGTGAATATAAGGAGTGTTTTTCAATGTATTTCGACGTTTTACATCGATTTCCGTCGTCAAAATCACTTTTTATCTAGCCGTTTTTGAGATATTTTTACTTTCTTCGAGATATTCTCAAAAGTTGGGTTTGAGGGTTATTGAGCGTTTGAAGCGTTTTTAAAGTGTTTTTGATCGATAAATGAGCAATTTTGACGATTTTTTGTTATACTGTCGATATTTAGTATCTTTACAACGAGTATAGGTTTTTATTTACGCTTTTTCTCGTGTTTTTTTAAGTTTCCTTTTTTTTTGTTTTGTGCGTATTTTAATCATTTTTGGAGTGTTTTTTGACGTTTTTTGAAAAATTTTAATAAGTGTCCCCGTGTTGGATAAGAACGTCGTTGCACCGATCCGTGAATATAAGGAGTGTTTTTCAATGTATTTCGACGTTTTACATCGATTTCCGTCGTCAAAATCACTTTTTATCGAGCCGTTTTTGAGATATTTTCACTTTCTTCGAGATATTCTGAAAAGTTGGGTTTGAGGGTTATTGAGCGTTTGAAGCGTTTTTAAAGTGTTTTTGATCGATAAATGAGCAATTTTGACGATTTTTTGTTATACTGTCGATATTTAGTATCTTTACAACGAGTATAGGTTTTTATTTACGCTTTTTCTCGTGTTTTTTTAAGTTTCCTTTTTTTTTGTTTTGTGCGTATTTTAATCATTTTTGGAGTGTTTTTTGACGTTTTTTGAAAAATTTTAATAAGTGTCCCCGTGTTGGATAAGAACGTCGTTGCACCGATCCGTGAATATAAGGAGTGTTTTTCAATGTATTTCGACGTTTTACATCGATTTCCGTCGTCAAAATCACTTTTTATCGAGCCGTTTTTGAGATATTTTCACTTTCTTCGAGATATTCTGAAAAGTTGGGTTTGAGGGTTATTGAGCGTTTGAAGCGTTTTTAAAGTGTTTTTGATCGATAAATGAGCAATTTTGACGATTTTTTGTTATACTGTCGATATTTAGTATCTTTACAACGAGTATAGGTTTTTATTTACGCTTTTTCTCGTGTTTTTTTAAGTTTCCTTTTTTTTTGTTTTGTGCGTATTTTAATCATTTTTGGAGTGTTTTTTGACGTTTTTTGAAAAATTTTAATAAGTGTCCCCGTGTTGGATAAGAACGTCGTTGCACCGATCCGTGAATATAAGGAGTGTTTTTCAATGTATTTCGACGTTTTACATCGATTTCCGTCGTCAAAATCACTTTTTATCGAGCCGTTTTTGAGATATTTTCACTTTCTTCGAGATATTCTGAAAAGTTGGGTTTGAGGGTTATTGAGCGTTTGAAGCGTTTTTAAAGTGTTTTTGATCGATAAATGAGCAATTTTGACGATTTTTTGTTATACTGTCGATATTTAGTATCTTTACAACGAGTATAGGTTTTTATTTACGCTTTTTCTCGTGTTTTTTTAAGTTTCCTTTTTTTTTGAATTCTATACTCTTGAGTCGACAGATTCTTTAAAAAAGCGTTTTATAACCTAAAACCACTTGGAAACGACGGGAATTCTATACTCTTGAGTCGACAGATTCTTTGAAAAAGCGTTTCATGACCCAAAACCACTCGAAAACGACGGAAAATCAAAAAAAATTGTGTTTGGCCGGATCGTAACCCGTATAACCTGGGTTACTGACCCAAATAACCCGACGATATAACCTCATTACCTAATCTCATAACCCAAATGTCCTAACCACGATAACCTGGGTCATGTCCCGGCTATTACCCAATAACCCAAAATTTGAAAAACTCTGATTTTCGATTTTTTGCAGATTCTGCCAGCATTACCCAATAACCCCTATTACCCAAGTTATAACCCAGTGCTAAATTTAGTATTTTTCGTTTTTGAGCCATAAAAACTAGGATTTAAAAATTTTTTTGCAAATTTTGCTAGCATTACCGAATAACCCTTGTAAACCAAGTCATAACCTTGTGCTAAATCAAGTATTTTTCAATTTTGAGCCATCTAAACAATAACGACGTTAACAACCGATCAAAAATTATCGATTTTAAACAGTAGATTTTGACCTATTTCGTCTTTTTAAGAGTTTAATTTTTTAAAAGTGTAGAGTGTTTCTCAGATATACTGATTGCAAATAAACCACTTTGATTGATCCTTTTTTCATCGTACTTTTCACTTTTTTTTTGTTTTTTTTTGTTTGTTATGGCTTTTTTTGTTTCAATATTTTGCGTTTTTGATTTTTTTTTTTT
>NW_019384230.1:946681-974730 GCF_000648655.2 Copidosoma floridanum | reverse complement strand
TTTATGAAAAATATACATCAAGTAATGCGGGCTTTATAAATAATTTTATGAAGTCGAAACTTATATGTAATTTAGTTGCTGATACAATAGCATATCCCTTGAGGAAATTTCATGAACTAGCTAGAAAGTCAAACAGATCTTGTTATTCTTGTAGAAATTTAAAATTATCTTTTTATTTTTTGGTCATAACTGATGTATGTTTATTATCTAACTATAATTATTCTACGAGGTGAATTGCCTCTTATGTAAGTAATGACTTATGAATCACACTTTTTACGTTCAGTCCTTAAGTTATAAAGCAGGGCCGTATTACCCAGCATGCCAACCATTCGCTACGTCCACAAGCTGAAAAAGCGATCGTAGCAATACCTGTGCTAATAATTGAAACTAAACGATGTTTGTCTTCTGCTAGCAGACTGCTAAGCATTACTATCATTAGAAAGTTATGTGTTTATACATCGACAACCATTCTAAGGGTTAAATTTTTAATAAAATTATGAGTAGTTTGTACATATTGTACTCAGGCATGTTCATTAAAAAAAGCAATGAAATACATTGGATACTGTGTATTTCTTAGAGTTTTTAGCTGGGGCCTGATCCTCGAAGCGTATCGTATGAACGTGTGTAAATACTGTGTGAACACGCCGGTATAGGGCTAACGGAGCTCTCTGATTGGTCAGAGGAGGTCTGTGTTGACTACATTGCAAACTAATAAAACGTATCACGTATCACACAGTACACGGACTTGTGTTGAACTAATACTCAAGCGCTTATAGTGCTTGTAGTACAAATTTTGTCCTTAGTTATTCACATAAAATTGTACCACTTGAGACATTGTATTAGTTCTTGATATAATAAACACAGAACCTTTCGTGTATCTATCGAGGTACTGTGTTCCTATAGGTATCAAGTAAATGTCGCGAATATTGTCTTCTGCTGTGCCAGACCAATAGTTCTTGCTTTTCCCTTGGTGGCGCTGCTTCAAAATTGTGCACGTAGCGAATACTATCGTGTGGGATCACCAGGTTGACAGGGGGTGGCAACAAGATTGATAGAAATTAAAAGTTTAATTTATTTCTAAGATTCACAAATCATGAGTTTGTATTTTTATGGTCAACTTCCTCGTGTTTTAGTAAATAACTTCACCATAAAATGTAATGTCATTACCTTGCATTAATAGCAAATAATTTTTTACGCGTATTACACATACAAATATCGCTCGCCAATACAATAACTTAATTCGATACAGAAATAACCACGTAAAATACGTAACATTGGAATGCAAACTAACTTAATTTTTTTTTAATGAACTTACTTAAATACATTGCGAAAGTATTTGCTTAGTAATAAGACCAAAAATGTAGACGTTCAATAATCAAGTCATAGGTAACAAATGATTGGAAAAAACTAATTAACTTAAATATTTGACTGAAAAAAATATTGTATTTTAATAGACAAAGATTTTTTTTTAAATCATAATGCAAAAGATACCAATTCTTTAAATGTGTTACCAAAATATATAAAAGAGTGTACTATTTTCTTACCATAGGATCAAAGTTATCCACAAGCAAAAAGTATGATCTTGCACCCTTGGAACGACCAACAACTATAAGGTGGTGAAATTAAAACAGAGTTTGGCTTGTAACTTTACGGCCTATTTGTAGAATTACTTTAAAAGTATTCGTTTTATACCTTATCAAAGTATGCTGCCACTCTAATTTTGTATTTTTATCTAGCATACTAATAGATTTGTTCTGAAACCTTCTTATAAGTTATCAACCAAGTTTTGCGCTAGAGCTTCTTACTCACGACATACGAAAAATAGTAGAAAGACGGATAGCATTACATTTTCTAACTAGGTGTAAATGACCTAACTACTGCGCACGCACCAATTACTGCGCACTCGACGGTAACTGAAAATAAAAAAAACAGACTGAAAAATTTGGGTGCTTGGATATTGTAACACGTACAGACATTAATACCGTTCAATCCAGAATCATACTTTACATCATGACATTTATAATTTTTTAACTGAGTGACTCTAAACAAATCTAATCTACAAAACTTTGTAGTCGTTCGTAGTGATTGGTGCGCAGCAATTAAGTCTAGGGCTTCAGTATGAAAACCTTATGGGAGATACCCGCGCAGTAATTGGGGGCGCAGCAACTGGTGCTAATTTTATAACCGTGCGCAGTAATACCAGCCAGTGATATCAACACTTAAACAATTATTTAAAAAAAAAAAGTTACTTAACAGAAAAATATTGGTCGTTTTAATCGCACAAGATGCTGCAGATAAAGATTAAGTAAAACTGGTTCAATTTACATCTAAAAACATTGAGAAATGAGAAATTTAGTACAATCAAAAATTTCAGTGCGCAGTAATTGGGTCATTTACCCCTATCTGATTTTTTGTTTTACTTCTTATTGTCTTAGGTAGTCATACAAATCATAAAATAGTGCAACAATGCTTTTTTGCTGTAGTGGCCGTTTTTCTAAAAGAATATTATAAAATTTTAAAGTAAGTAAACAGATCCAATTGTAAATCTAATTTACGACGAAACGAAAAAATAAAAGTTAGGAAATAAAGCATCATTTCTGGTCTTGTGCACTATTCCAAATCAGTGTCCTTAGCAACCATCTTTAGAACTGTTGGCTTCAAGTGGAAAAGAATAGTATTTAGTTTTTTTATTTAATTTTTCAGCTGATGTGGTATCTGCTTCAGTTATGCTAGATACTTATGTAAGTTCATTCGTGACATGTAGTTAATATACATTATCAGCATCTTTTTTTTTTAAGAATATGCTTATCATAATCATTCAGAAAAGTTTTTTCCTAAAGTTATAACTATGATTGAATAACGTTTTGTAAAGTCTGGTCAAGGAGAAGTCCTGATTTGAGAATTATGTGATGAAAATCTCTTAATTACAGGACTATTACATATTGTTTGTGCCATTTTTTTAACTTCTGTAGAAAAATAGAAAATAGCTTAATTAAAGCCAAGGACATGAGGCATACCGAAATAAGTACTTATTTTTTGCTGTTTAAAAACTTGATTATTCAACTCTCACGTAAAGTGCAGTGTGATTATAAATGCTTTATCTTTTTCTCTTTCTTATTTAAACGTGCTTTAACACTATTAGAAGATTGATTGTATTCTTAAAAATTCTAGTGAAAATCAACAAAGAAGTCTTATATTTTCATACCTAAGTATTTGACATAAAATACTTTAACTTTATCATGACACAAATATGTTTTTACTAAAAAAATAAAATAAAAAAATAAATGTTCTAAAAGTGGTGCTATAAATACCGTGTTTTTATCAAGTAAAAAATTTCTTGGTTCTTGCTAGCCCAAATTTTTTTGAAACTTAACTGGTTTCTACATCATGCAGTACATAGTGACTAATAGACTCTAAAGCTAAATTAGACGCTTATTAGTCATAATAGATTATGAGTATTCAGTTACACCCGATATATGTATACATAAGACAGCCACGTTCATCCAGATAGTCACACCCGCAAACAGACACAGATACATAAGTAGAGTCATGTAACTCGGTTTTTGTCTCACCCGCACGCAGCTTGAAGGATAGGGAGAAGAAGACGATGTGCATCAATAAGCTTGACATTATTCGGTAGCCAACGACCAAGCTCGAGTCAAGGGAGACGGTGGGGGTGATCCGAGTATTGCCGATGCTACACAAATTAATAATATGTAACGTCATTATACTTCTGACTCTCTTGAGAATTGGTCGTATATATTTCGCTAATTTCAGTGCTTCACCAGTTAAAACGCATACTTAATTTGCTCTTATTTTTCTTGCTTGATTGTCTCGTTCTCGGTCAATCTCGTTCAAGGGGTTTATTTAGAATCACGCATTTGCGATCGCGTCTCGCGGCGTCCTCGTGGACAGCGTCGTCTTCGTAGACAATCGACAACATTCAAAGTTCCGGCGCCACGCTGACGATCACTGGCTCTGAGTCATCTACATCCATTCTATCACCAATCGACCCGGTGCCATCGCAAGGTTGACCGTGCACCGTCGATCAACGGCTCAGAGTCGTACCACCAATACAAATACACATTCACACGTTGTCAGGCTCATACCTTTTGTTTTCATTATTTGTACTTAATTAATGAACGTCTATTCCAACTTTTATTTAATTCATTTGTATTCAGTATTCGTAGTTTGTTTTTTAATAAATTGGGTTTTTTTTTGCCACAAGGCTTTTTTCTCACAATCACATGTTTTATTTATCCAGAATAACCCTTGAATATTTAACCACGAGGCTTTGACAAATCGACAAGGTCTCGACGACTCATTTTGGTGCCTCCTGTGAGGTATGAGCCATTCATTCAAATTAATTTAACAACACAAGCTCAAACAAGTGAAGTAAGAGCCGACAATTTTGCTGGTACGCCGCACGGGCGATCCAGGCCATTGGTTGTCTCTCAAGGACATCACCTGTCATCATCAAAGTGGATGCCACCCACTTCCAGCCGCCACACATGCCTCCAGGATCGACTATCATCGCACCGAGATAAGTACCTTGTTACGTAAGAGTTATCTAAAATTGCAGTGCTTACATCCCATTTGATTTTGCATAAATTATAGTAAAGACATTTGCGCAATTTCCTGCCATCCGAGTAACCATAGTATTTTCTTTATCTCGTCCTTGCCGTTACATTAATATAAAACACGAGAATTCGGAACTTTCGTCCCAGTTGTGCGCGATTCCAGGAATTAGGAGACGCTCGTGCGACAGCGGTTGATCACGCTCGAGCCCGAGTGGGAGAGAGAAAGAGATAAGACCTCGTACGACGGTTGGCTGGTCAGCACGTATAGTCACGTATGGTCAGAACGTATAGGGTTGGATAATCGGGGGAACCATAAGCGAGGGCGAAACCACGTCAGTAACTTGTAACTTGATTAATCTTACACAGCAACTTGAAAGGTTTTGGGAGATTGAGGATATTGATTCGAAATCATTGAAAACGGCCAAAGAGACAAAATGCGAGGCCCATTACGTTGCTCATACAACTAGAAATTCAAACGGCCGTTATATAGTGCGTCTGCCTTTCCGACAAGACAGTAGAATTTTCGGTGACTCGCGGTCCCAAGCTCTGCGTCGTCTCAACTCCTTGCAAAAAAGGCTAGATCAAAATCATGAGCTCAAATGTGAATATGAAAGGGTGATGCAGGAGTACATTTATTGTGGCCATATGTCTCTAGCGCACGACGAGACTGTAAGTGGTTACTATATGCCCCATCACGCGGTAACTAAGGCGTCAAGCTCCACGACCAAGGTGCACGTTGTGTTTGATGCGTCTGCAAGGACCAGCAAGGGCCTGTCTCTCAACGACGCATTAATGGTTGGCCCTACTATTCAGCCCAAACTTTTCGCGCATTTACTTCGTTTTCACACTGAGAAATTCGTTATTACAGCCGACATTGCTCAAATGTATCGTCAGATACTTATTCATCCCGAATATAGACGATTTCAACGAATTCTGTGGTACCATGAAGGCGAAGTCAAAGTGTTTCAGCTTAACACAGTTACTTTCGGCGTGTCTAAGGCCCCCTTTCTCGCTATCCGCACCATTCAGCAACTCGCAGACGACGAGGGCGCGAATTTTCCATGAGCCGCCACGGTTTAAAAAAATGATTTATATGTGGATGTTTTTTTTAACGGGTGCGGACTCAATTGAAGAAGTGCTCCAAATTCGAGATTAATTTATTTCAATTTTAAAACGCGGAGGGTTTGACATTCGGTGGTGGGCCTCAAATCATCACAGCGCGTTAAATAACATCGAAGAAAAAATCGTTGATTTGGATTGTATTGTAGAGGAAAATCTGGTTTTGAAAAAATAGGGCATCGGATGGTACTCTCAGGACGATAAACTTTCATATAACGGAAGCCGCATTAACTTAGCCGAAAAAATCACGAAACGCCTAATTCTCTCTAAAATCGCCGCGATTTTCAATTCCCTGGGTCTTTTGGGGCGGGTAATTTTGTTTGCCAAGGCATTATTGCAAGAATGTTGGAAACTCAAGACAAATTGGGATGAGTCAATATCAGAGCAATTAAATACAAGGTGGGCCGTATTCTCAAATAAGTTTCCGATTATGTAAGGTCTAGATATTTATCACCCACTTTTTATCAACGACCTAAAACGCGTAGAAATTCATGGTTTCTGCAACGCGAGTTTGATTGGATATGGCACATATTTCTAGATTAAATCAAGCGATTCTAACGGTCACGTGGTTTTTCGCCTTGCCTGCGCGCAGTCCCGAGTTGCTCCTTTAAAGCAAATCACGATACCAAGAGTTTAGTTGTGTGGGGCGCAAGTTCTTTTACGTCTGTATAAAAAAATGAGTCTTTCATTGAATAGATCCGTGGACAGGGTAGTATTCTGGTCAGACTCTACGATTGTACTACACTGGCTTCATAGGTCTCCGCAGTCCCTTTAAACATTCGAGGCTAACCGAGTAGCCGTATCACAAGCTCTAAAAAACAACGTAGAATGGCGACACGTTTGTACAGCCGACAACCCCGCCGATGCACTGTCACGTGGCCAACTTCCTTTAGATTTTGTGCAGAACAAACTGTGGTTTGAAGGGCACCCTTGGCTTCAATTATCAGATGATTCGTGGCCAGCGAGCATAGTTTCTGCCGTCTCAGATTTGCCAGGGGTAAAAAAAAAAAACGTGTCTCGCATCATACAGCGTTAATTCGGATATTCTTTCTCGATTCTCGTCTCATCTTACTTTGCAAAATTCAATATCCAATTGTTTGCGGCTACTTAAATCTAACTCATACAAACACGACGGTAAAAACATTAGTCCAGCCGAAAGGATCGCGACGGAAAAGAGGGTTTGGCGAATTATTCAGTTTGAACAATTTGAAAACGAAATAAAACGTATCGTTGACAAGAAAAACATAAAGCATAGGTACTAGAATTGCCACGCTTAATCCCTTTGTTGACAAGGACGGGTTGCTTTGCGTTGGAGGACGATTAGTTAATGCTGAAATAGATTCAGACCAAAAATTTTCTATTCTCTTCCACCCATCTCTCTCTGTTACCACCTCGCCTCTCACCACCCCGTTACTGACCTAATAATTCGTGAAATGCACTTAAATTCTTATCACGTTGGCATTCAGAGCACGTTGTGTACAATCTGACAACGCTACTGGCTAATCGATGGAAAAAATCAAGTGCAAAAAATCGTGCGTCAGTGCGTTACGTGTATAAGGCACAAGCCAAACCCGGTTCAGAGCAAGATGGGAAATTTTCCCAAAGCGCGCGTTGGTTAAGCCTTTCCATTCGAGCCTGTACGAGTTGATTTTTTTGGCCCCCTATACATTAGGAACAAGAAATATAGGAACCGCGCGAGAATTAATTCTTACGGCTGTGTTTTTATATGCATGGCAACGAAGGCTGTGCATATCGATATCGTTAGCGATCTAACAACGGACGGATTTTTAGGCGCTCTGCGACGATTCATCGGTAGCCGATCAAGACCCTTGAATATTTACTCTGACATCGGGTCAAATTATATCGGCGCAAACCGTTTAATCCACCCCTCGCACCACATTTTGGCGGCATATGGAAAGCGACGGTGAAATCTTTTAAACACCATTTTAAGCGTGTTATTGGCAATCAACTACTTACGTTTGAAGAATTAAACACATTTGCAATAGAAATCGAAGCACTTTTGGATTCGCTACCCAAATGCTTGCTCTCTACCGATCTGAACGATCCCGACGCAATAACACCTGCTTATTTTTTAGTCGGTCACCCTTTGACGATGTTGCCAGAATGTAATTTTCTTTTCGTTTCAGATAACCGCCTGTCCCTTTGGCGATTCATCTCAAAGGCTCGACAACATTTTTGGAAGCGATGGCACGTTGAATATCTAACAGAGTTACAAAAACAACAGAAGTGGCTCGAGGGGGTTGAAAACCTCAATTCAAATACGATTGTACTCATTATCGACATAAACGTTCCCTGCATACAGTGAAGGCTGGGAGTTGTGGTGGAGGTGCATCCTAAAGATGACGGAATCATTCGAGTAGCTACAGTAAAAACGGCTCAAGGCACCTTTCAACGCAGCGTGACTCGTTTGTGTCCTTTGCCGGTCGATTAAATCAAGACATTTACTTTCAAATAATATAATTGAACATTTTTTGTAAAACCAAACACACATTCATTACACTTACACCTTTGCTCGCTTTCTCTCGCATCGCGGGGAGAATGTTCAGTTACACCTGATATATGAATACATAAGACAGCCACGTTTATCCAGATAGTCACACCGACAAACAGACAAAGATACATAAGAAGAGTCATGTAACTTATTTTTGTCTCACCTGCGCGCAGCTTGAAGGATAGAAAGAAGGAGACAATGTGCATCAATAAGCTCGGCATTATTTGGTAGCCAACAACCAAGCATGAGTCAAGGGAGACGGTGGGGGTGAGCCGAGTATTCCCTATGCTACACAAATTATTAATATGTAACGTCATTATACTTCTGACTCTCTCGAGAATTAGTAGTATATATTTCGCTAATTTCAGTGCTTCACCAGTTAAAACGCATACTTAATTTGCTATTATTTTCCTTGCTTGATTGTCTCGTTCTCGCTCAATCTCGCTCAAGGGGTTTATTTAGAATCACGCGTTCGTGATTGCGTCTCGCGGCGTCCTCGTGGACAGCGTAGTCTTCGTAGACAATCGACAACATTCAAGGTTCCGGCGCCACGCCGACGATCACTGGCTCTCAGTCATCTACATCCATTTTATCACCAATCGACCCGGTGCCATCGCCAAGTCAACCGTGCACCGTCGATCAACGGCTGAGAGTCGTACCACCAACACAAATACACATTCACACGTTGTCTGGCTCATACCTTTTGTTTTCATTATTTGTACTTAATTAATGAACGTCCATTTCAATTTTTATTTAATTCATTTATATTTAGTGTTCGGAGTTTGTTTTTTAATAAATTGGGTATTTTTTTGCCACAAGGCTTTTTTTCCACAATCACGTGTTTTATTTATCCAGCATAACCCTTAAATATCTAACTACGAGGCTTTGACAAATTGACAAGGTCTCGACGATTTAATGAGTGGTCTTTTATTAATTATAATTGAATAAGGTCTCGTGACTTAGAGCTTTATAAACTGTGTGGGCAAGCAAAATTGTATTATTGCTGTATGAGAAAAATAATAAGTGATTATGAATCTTATATTAATCATTCATTCTCATTTCTATAAAAATGAAACTTTTTGTGATTTTAAAACTACTTTTTATTACATAAGTGTCGGCAATAAATATCACTATTTTTACCATTACTATATAAAAGTTAGGAGTCCACACAATGTAACGAAGGATTATCCTTATTATTTTTAACTTTATTTTACAATCTGAGAAAATCGTTATAAATATTAAATTTTTAAAATATATGACTCAGGGCAGCAGATTAATCAAAAATAGAAGTAACTAATTTGACCTCTAAATATACAGTTTTCTCTAAGGTTGAGACTGACGCAACGTACTTATAATAATACTTGTTGAAAACGACTTTTACCTACAGTGACATCGAATACAATATAACAATACTTGTGTATACAAATGTTTTAAATTATTGACACTTAAATTTCTGGACTAAGTAAGCTACAAACTTCAGACAACACACATTTTCTCTCAGTTATAAGCGTACAATATTTTTGGTTGTTCAGTAGAATATCAAAATACCACCATATCAAATTTTTTGAAATACTTAAATAATTTAAAACAGTTTTTATTATTCCTACTATCAAAACATTCATGTTTAATATCCTTAAACGCAAAATTAAAGAACAAACAAATAGTGTTATAACTGGAACTTTTTGAATCATGTTGTATCTTACAGTTTTATCTATAATATGCTTATTTTATGCAGGCGCAGTCATTATGGCACTTATTATATTAATGTAGTCTTATTTGAATATATTCGTTTACCTTACTCCACTGATGATTTTAGTCGACACATGTCGTTATAATATTTTTTTAATCATCTACTAGAATCTGAAGACAACACATTTTTAATGTTATGCATTGGACAATGAAATATTTAGTACTTAACAAAATAGTCAACATCAGATTTCGACGATTGCACTTCTGAACGATGAATGAATTGAATTAGAATGTAAAGTTTATTTACTGTTTAACTGATTTACTTTATATTTAGAGCAGAAGAGCAAAAAAAACTAGGGAAGTCGTAATTCTTTATAACAATACGATATTTAGCTTATGATTGAAAATTTAATCCTTTTTAAGGGTGTTATTTATAGCACCCTAAACTGTTGACTTTGACGGGGATACACGTCATTGTTTTTATTATAAAATAACTTGAAAACATGCTTTTTTTCGTTTTTATTAAATGTCTTAAAAATTTTTGGTTTTGGAGCAAAACATTGTTAACAAAAAGGTTCACATAATGATATGGCATTAAAAATATGTGATAAAAAAATTGAAAACTTTGTTTTACTGTTTAAGCGAGAAAGCCAAAAAATGAGAAAAAACTAAAATGCATCAATATACATGTTGCAATATTCAAAACTACATAGGAATCAAACATTTTATGGACACTTGTACGTTTTTTATTATACGCCAAGTCCTATCGCAAAATTTCAAAATGGTGGCCTATTGTATAATTGTTAATTAAAAATTTCGATTATGGATAAAGTGTGTCACGGACTTGGTATCTAATTTTCTGAAATCAGTAAAAAAAAAAACAATATCCTTACTTACTACAAAACTAAATTTTTTAAATAAATAAATAAAAAAGTTATGGACAAAAAACTGCAAGTGCCAGGCCGTATTTTCTGTAATTTTTAAGTAAGACAAAAATAACTTAGTGCAATTGATTATCCTCATTCTCATGTGAATCTAAAAAGAAAAAGCTACATGACCCATAGAAACCAAGATAAAATACTTTTAGTTTCTTACACATTCAAGCAGTAATATTTAATTTTTAGAACCCCACCAGCACGATTTTTTGCTAAAGATTAATTGTAACACAAAAAACGTATTTTCGTACAGGTTTGCTCAATCTTTTTCATGTAACGACTCATTAAAAAAAAATGAAAAATAGCAGGTGAACTGCGGTACTGGATCAGCTGCAGTCAGCAATGCATCGCTCATGTAAAGTAGCTTTAAAAGCGCTAGTTGTACAACTCAGAACCCAGGCACAACGCCGGAAGGCTCTGCTAAAGCACTTTTTAAGCTGCAGCTTCCCAAGCACCGTAGTTTACGCACTACTTTTTACTATTTCAATTAGTTGTTACATGCAAAAAAAATGACAAAACTTATAAGAAGAAGATTGTATGCGGTACAATAAATGTTTAGCAAAGAAATCAGGATGGTCCTGTATATTCAGTAATAATAGAATAACGAGGAACCGTTTGCGATAAACCATCACAAGAGAATTCTAATTTCAACTTATAAAATGAATTCAACTAGTGCAAAATCAATGGTCAGCCAAGTGCATGAAAAAAAGTTCATATTTTACTAGTACAAGACTCTGCATTTAATTGGTTGTCGGTAAACAAATCGCTCATAAATAAAAAAAATAAAATTCAAAAACTTTGTTTTTTGTTGAAATGCCACTGTACATAGATTGAATGTTGTACAATCTGCTTACTTATTTTTAAAACAAATTGACAATCGGGTTTGCCGTTTATTTCATTGCATGAACTTACGACTTTGTACACATAAGGTCATGATTATCACAATTGAAAACAGAAATTAAAATTAAACCGTTTTGATTTATCCTATCAAGAGATTCTTTTTTACTTTTAACAATTTAAGCAGAATATGCTTTTTCCGATTTTATTCTTAGGTTTACTTGATGCGTTGCATGTATTTACGAAACGATAAGTCCACACGTACTCACGCCCAAGAACAATTATATAGCTTGACACCCTTCCGGATTTTCCTATAATTAACTAAATTAACAAGGTGTTACGGATCAACAGTCCAATGAAAGAAAATTTTCACGTATCACTTAAAGAACAAAAGGATAGGATATCGTCAGAAACATCCACGCACGAAAACACTGTCTTGGAATGCAGCAAGATAACACACACTAGAATAACATAAAATTACTTTTCTCAAAACCAGGAGTCAATCCTAAGCCACCACTTGGTTGAGTCAATTAAGCAACTAGGGCTTTACGCTATTATCCAAATCGCTAGAATCATCTAACAAGAAACTCGCTGATCAAGAGGGGAACCTCACTTACTTTTCCTATAACCACCATGTTGCTCCACGAAGTCTCGACCCATTTCCTCTTTCGATCATACTAGTTGGGACTCTCTCACACCTCGATCCTATGTGCTCGTCCCTTCGACAATCAAGCCACACGCCCTTCACCGCGACTTGCCGCCGAAATGATGCGCAATAATCATTAAAATAAAATTTAACACATTTTCCCCCAGAACTGTACTTCCGACTCAGTTTCCATACACACATACCCTCTCGTTCTCGTAAATGACCATTGCGAGATCTTTCTATCAGTGTAAGGTCTACTGCGTATGCGTGACTTTCGTTTAACCTTAAAGAGAACCTGTTTATGATTTCAACGTCACTATGGTCTTGAAGAATAAAACGTGTTTTTAAGTCTATGGGAAATAATTAAATGTTTTGCAGTTTCTATAATTATTTTTCTTATAAAAATGATGTTAAAGAGTTCTGGATAAAAAATAAATATTAAAATTGTTGTGGACAGAGCCGCTGTCCTGATGTGAGGAGTGGGAGATGCAGGCATGTGTCTGGTCCGATGTGAAAAGAACTTGGTTTGTGACCACTGGATGTTTTGGTGTATTTTATTTACTATATAGGTAAGTGACTGATTGGGACCACTCGAGTGACCGTATGAGGTCGGTAATTATATCACGGTGGCAGAGTGCCCATTAGGGGTGGAGCTGTATCTCCGCTTGCCTTCACGCCCAAATTTGTAACCATAGGATCCCGCTCCTTGGGAGTTAATGAAATGTGGATCGAACTTTCAGGGAGGTAGTTAGTGTGATCTACCTTAGTCCTTCAGGCGAAAGGTACTCTGCCCCGGAATATAAGGATTGACGAGTACAGGATGTCAAGACTAAAACGGTCACAGTCAGTCGCTGACCGTCGCGAAATATTGCTCGCACGGCCTCGTTCATACTTATAAGTTATATCGCTGAAATGTACAAATATATTTAAGCTTCATGTAAACCAGGCGTCAGTTATTGGCGAGCGCAGGTCATCTAGTTTAAAGCGTAGGAAAGAGCAGCGGGGAAGGGGAAGGATAGTGGAGGAGAGACGAGACAAACCGTCGTAGGATAGGGCAGTAGCCTTTGGAAAGCGATTGGCGTAGGTAAGCGCTGGCGTCAGGCTATCGTACACAGTTGTTTATTTAAAATAAACTCATTTTTATTACCCTAATTTTATCTTTTCTTTTATGTAACCCCTCGTTTATCTGGCACACAGATTGTGTTGTCAACAAAAATCATAGGTCAAGATTCAGAAAATATTTTATTGAAAATGCACGAGGTGTACTGATTGATATTTTCTTTCTTATTAACTCCATTCTAAGGCTCTGTAAAAAATAAATTTGTCAAAGACTTGTACATAAAGTTTCATTTTTTTTGTTTAGTATAATGATGCTGAGTTGGAAGTTTTTGGTATTTTACTCCAGTAGCAACGTGGCTTATCGTTTTCATTATGAGAAATAATAAATAAGAATTTTTCTGGTATTCAAACGTACATTAGTGTAGGTAAGACATAAGTTTTTATCCTCTTGAGTATTATAAAAAGAGGCCTTAGGGTCTTAAAAAGGAAAAATAAAGCAAGAAAATTGGGCTCTCAGAATAGTTCATGACAGATATTGGAAAAGGCCAGACGCTTAATACTGCTTTATAAAAATATTGCTTATTATAAAAGTGCTCAAACGTTTTAAGTGTTGATAATTTCTGCAACGTACCTCTTTGCCAACTTTTGTCTCTCGTAATAGTATAAGAAATGGTATCCTACAACTTGGCAAATTAAATTAATTATTTAATACTTTCCCGTAACGCACTTTGAACTGACTCTTGTGACATTTGGTAGATAAGTCTAACTTTCTTCACGAGCTCGTTTATATTTTTACACGTAAGGTTTCACTGAAAACCAGAATTATTTCAGTTAAAGAAACATGCCAACTTATTTGTTCACAAATAGCTATGTAATTTAAACTTGAACACCACGTCAACTGCAGAATTTTCTAAGGCTTTACGTTTGAAACAGTTAATGACAAATTATAGTACTGGAATAAAAAGATACTGTTGACTAAATAAAGGTACACATTTTAAATAAATTTATATATTTTACGATATATTTTTTATTTAATTTTATTTAAAATTTTTTTTTTATGTAACACTTTTCAATACTTTACACATTAAAATTAAACTTTAAACGCGCAGGCAATGTGCTATTGATACGCTAAGCGAACGCTATAGTGCGTTCATCCGTAAAATGGTAAACCTTCTACAAAAATAAAATAACAAGAGGATAAGAAGCCCTAATTAATCTCAAAAAAGCAGTTCCTTTTTCGACTAGAACCTGTTCATTGGCGTTACCTAGTCAAAAGAGATACTAGTCGAGAAAGATCTACACCTACGGTAGCAGTCTTCCTTTTATCTAGGACGCGTCGAGCAGCGTTACCTAAACAAGGGCAAAATATGAGCAATAGATAGTTGAAGCAAGTCTAGTGGATGAGCCAAGGTAAACATCTTTTTTAAAATTCTATAACTAGTAAGGTAATATTTGTTACGGTTTCTACTTGTCGCTTAATACATTTGTCTATACACAAGTAGTCTATTTTCTCTAGTAAATAGAACATACTTATATATGGTGAAAGGAATCTGTGAGAGTCATCATAGGCAATTTGTAATAACCTCTAGAGACCTTATTAAGAGACGTCTACAAGAAATAACTCAAGTTGTTCTCACCTTGTGCTGTCTGTCTGTTCAAAACCACAGAGGCATATATTTTATAAAAGCACGAAAATTTGAATTTAAGGACTGCAAAGTTTAATAATCCTCAAAGAATTAGTGACATTAAGAATATTAAGTGTTTTGTATGGATTCAGAAGTCATTTTCTTATTTTAACATGTTATTTTTCAAATAAATTTTCCATATCAGTTTAAATCTTGTGTGCACTTCCTTGGAAGCAATCTTTCCCCTTTTTAGGTTACTGTGAGTTTCTCAGAAGTATCTAAGATTCAAGTTCAGTTAAAAATATCATAGATTAAATAATTTAATTAAGTTAGGCATGTAAATATATTTATTTTGACAAATGACTGATTATTAAAGGTACGATGGTACGGAGATTCGATAGTATTATTATAATAGAAACTTTTCTTTCAAGACAGTAATAATCTTAAACAATCGCTGTATGAATTGCAGGAATTTAAAGACTATGCAACAAAAATATCGAGCTTCTTTTTTTATGTTTGCTCATTAATGAAGTTGACAATTAAAATCACCTAATTTAGCACTGGATAACGAACCCACCCTCTGACAGATAGTTAACTTACACAACTATGTGTTGGACTCCAATTCTTTGCAAATGGTACACCTGTTTGCACTCACATCTATCATAGGGAGATTAAGAACAGCACTCAGAAATTAGTCGTTAAATTATCATTAAAAAAAAAAGAAAAATAAAAATAAAAATAAAAAAATTATAATAATAATAAAAATAATGAATAGCAACAAGGCAAAGAAAAAATTCAGAGCAAAAATAACAATTATTTTAATAGGATCTTACCAATAGACAGTTTACTTAATTTAAATATAGCACGTATAAATAATAAGAATCTTTTCAAATTGATAGGGGTCCAAAATCAGCTAATGGCTAAGATTTTAATACTTACTTTTAAAAGTCATCCTGATTATTTAAATAAAAAAATAACCTTAATTATGATACAATTCTGTACACTGAAGTAATAAATTACAAAACACATACGTTGAACGACTAACACAAACACAAAGTCATGTGCGCACGGTGGAAGCACAACGCTAAGTGAAACTTGGAAGGCAATCAGAAATATGAGATAACTAAGGCAAACAATTTGATGAACTAGCCCTTAATACTGAAAAAAACTATGCAGACTGTTAAAAAACGTAGCAAAACAGTCACAGCACAAACACAAGAAATAGTGAGTCTAGAACACGAAGACGACTGCATAAACACTGCACTTTTACTGCTCAAAATAATCAGGTAATAAAATTTCTTATAACACTTAAAAGAAATAATGTACAAAAAAGTGGAGTTTCACAATAAAAGGTAGATTTGCTAATTTTCAGCACAGCTACAAATGGCCGACCTATAAAATTTTAAAAAGCACCCAAAAAATACATTAAAATAACTCTGTTCACAACTGTAGTGATTATCAAAAGCATTAAAAGGGCTAGCCCTTGATTTGTTTGAGCCCGTAGAAGAAAAAAATGTAAGAAAAATTTCATTAGTGATTTTAAGACTCTGTTGAAGTACAACTTTTTTAGGCGCATCTCACATGGAAAGGTAACCCGTAAAACGAGCAAGCGAATGATGGCTTATATATATATCTATATACGTTATTTACGTACACGACAGCGCTGACTCCAGCAAAAAGGTCTGTCTCTCGTTCTCTCTCTTTCCCTCTTGCATGTGCAGAATAGTGCGCTGCAGTTATTTTATATACATGTATATTACAGCATCTCTATAAAGTATACTCTATACCTATTGATGTATGGTGAAATCGTATCATGGCTGCAATATGAGCTAAGCTGGGCCTCTATTACAGCTAAGGTACTATCAGGTGAATAATACCTGACACAAAACGTCACTTGAACTCTCGAAAGCCTTTAATAAGACAGTGAAAATCGTTCTTTTTTTTCCATTTATCTTTGCATATGTATATATGTACGTAATTAAACGTGTATTAAGTATTCAATATGTATGATACGATAACCTTGTCTTTGATAACAAGAAAAACGTTGTATCTCGAAAGGAAAGCCAAATTAGCTAAAAATAAAAAATTTTACAAGTTTTCTTAAGGGAAACTACATGATCCAGGAGCACGAATATAGAGCTATGGGACTATTAACAAACATAACCTCAACTGCTTCTTTTTCCAAGTGTATCTTGAAAGAAACTAGTAAACAAAATTTTTCTTGAGAATACCATGTTTGAAAAGTTGACATAAACGCTAACAAAGAAAAAACTTTTGTCACAAGATGATGTCTCAAAATTGAAAATAAAAAAACTGTTATTGAAAAAGGTAAACTAGGTAGACCCAAAATAACTGTTTTTACGAATTTTCTAAAGAGGGACTACATGTTTGATGCGTACACATAGAAAGATAATGGACTATGCATAAATATAAATTTAACTCTCCGGTTTCTAAACTATATCTTAGAAAGAAGTAGCAAAAAAAATTATTTATTTCGTATTGCAAGTTTAAGACATAATTATGGATGTGAACAATACCATTAAAAAATTGGTGTTTCAACATAACCTTTTAAAACTAAGAAATCAGTCGCATCTCGAAAAGGAAGCGTAATTGGCAAAAATAATTCCACGTATAAAAAGTTAGCATTAAGGTTCAAAAATGTATGTAACACGAAGTCTAAGAAACAATTGTTCTAATTCTAAAAATAATAAAAGTCAATTCTCAAAAGAAAATCAGATCTTTCATATGCTAAACGTAAAATGATTCATTTTCTACTCTCTATTATGTGTTATAAGAATAGTTGTCACGTGACTTTAACCTTTTCTATTATTGTTAATTTTAAGATAAGTAAAAATTACTTGAGCGGGAGTATGTTTTAAGATCAAATTATAAATAGTTATAAAAAAAGTATAAAATAAAAAATTTTGAATTTACAGTAAAACATAGCTATGTCTATTAGTTTTCTTATCCCTCAAATAAAGTGGATTATTTTAGCTTTTTATTAGCTTTAACTAAATAACTTTATTAGTCGAATAGAAAGATTTGAATCAATTGTACATATATAATATCATACTAAATGCACGTATAGTGAAGAAAGGGAGTTGGGTCACTCCCACAGGGAAGGGAAAGAAAACATGTTTATATACATAAGGTGCTGTAATGAAATCTGCTGTACTATCCTGGTTCAAAAACGTCCGCTTTCTTGATTACGGAAATTTTAGTTCTGTGTAACTTGCTAGTACTTATAAATGTATAAATAATTCACTAAAAAAGTTATTCCTTTAGCTATCTAGTTTGTTACAGTATGAATTAAACAGCATTAATTTTTTTGGCATCAAAGATAACAAATTAGGAGTAAACAGCAACGTCAATCTGATACCTTATCAAGAAAAGTTTGCTATGAATTTTCTAAAGAAGAGATTGGAATGGAATAGCATTAAAGTACAAAGTCTCATTAAAGTTTACACGAAGTTTGAGATTGTAATCTTAAGTAGAACGACTTCAAGAAGTAATTTTGTTAAAAGCTATCGTACAATGAAAGTAATTAAGGTAATGGCAGACAGTGTACTTAGTGCATTCTTGTTTCCCACATAAATGTATTATACGAGCTGGAAACCTATTTATTTACGTTTGTGCAAATATCTTCATATCTGTAGACGCGATTTTGTTGAAATTTTGCAAGAGTGTCAAGAAAGATGTCATAAATATTATATAAGCTTCTTAAAATATTTTTATTACCAAGTTAAGCATAATAGGTATTTTTTTACAACTTTTTTGGCAACTTACATTTGAGCTCATAATAAAGATGACGAAGGAGAAAGCTTTCATGAATCTATTTTCCGAAATCTGTAGACTTGATTATCTTCAAATTACGTGACAACATCCATGCAATCTTTCTTTACAACATATATTATTTATATTATTTTTATCGTTAACTGAATTGCGCCCCAACTCCCTTAAGTAAAAGGATTTTTTGTACCCCTAAACGGGACAAAAGTACCTTCTTTCGACGCAGTACGGTGAAAATTTTTGCTCCACTCTGCATTACAATGCCAAAAACTCGTACAAGTATCAATGCATATATCATAGTAAGCAAAAAAGTACTTAGAATGCAGGAATCATGCGTAATGTTACTAACATTGTTTATGTATGTACGTGCTAGAATTTTAATTAATTTAAAACATTTTTACTTTTTTAGGATCAGATATTTTAAGAACTATTAAAATTAGGTGTACCATAATGCTCTAATTTTTTAAATAGAAGTTAAATAACGTTCGAATTGAAAGTCTTACTTGTGCTGGGGGTCCCGAGATCCACACCTGGTTTTTTTCAAATAAATAATTGAATGGAACAGTACAAGCTAAAGTACATCAGGCACTTAAATTAAACACGTGCGATGCAAAAAAAAATATGAATCGTAGTTAATACGTCTTTAACCTATAAAGCTATGTAAAAATGTCGATGGTACCATCCATTAAAAGCTGTCAAAAAATTTGCTAATTATTTTGATAATATCATTCAACAATTTTTTATCTTCCTTTGAGTTCACAAAATTAATGACCTCGTAAATTTCTGAGATTCCATGGATGCAGCAGGTGCATTAAGTAAGTCCGTAACAGTCAGAGAATACTTATATGTAGATAATGGGAGACAAATAAACCCTCGTCCCATTTATAATTATAGTAACTTTCAAACTTTGACACCAAACCCACTAAATGTCAATTGGTGTGACAGTGGCAAGAACACAAATATTAACACCATAAATAATACAAACCACAACATGAACTCTCGATAAAATAATAATAACGATAATTTTAGTACTTCTGAATGGCCGTTCGTACAGAGACCACAAAGTAACTCATATTATTAAGAAACTCAGAGAGCTCAGAATAATGTAATCAAAAAAATTACAAATCAGGAAGACAAATAGACGTTATATTCCAAACCCCGAAAAATTTTGAAATCGAGTCTTTATGAGATACAACAAGAGGAGAGGGCATTAGATAGACCAATAAATTTAAACACTATTAAAAGAAACTTGAACAAACCATTGAATAATCATCCAAAAGGAATTAACAGTAAAGGTCCAAAAGTGTTTGATACACGTAATATATCCTGCAGTGCTTCTATCTGGTCACCACTTTTTAAAAAAAGTGACTAATAACGAGAAATCTCTAACTGTAACAAATGCATGCATTTTCAACTACCCTGCTTACCATAAAAATCAAAGAAAGTAATGTTCGATTGTCAAACCCAAACTAAATAAGTGTTTACGGATTAGATGGACACTGCCAGAAAAACCGTATGACGTTGGGCTTCGCAATATATGTGCCTACACCGTAACGCTTATCCCATGACACGGGCTTACAAGCTTAACATTAATTCTCTATCTTCCATTTTATCTTCCATATGACTAGACCTATGGATGCATCATCTTAGCTTAGAGCAGTCTGTCAAATCTTATTATTATCCAAATAGGATGCCAACTTATGGAGCAATGAAAGTAAAAATCGATAAGAGTCGATAAAAAGTAAGTTAATTCTCGTTTCTTTGATATATTTTGTCAAAGAAATATGTTTTTCTTTCGTCTGAGGTAATACATTTACTCTTCCAGGAAAATGAGTAAATAGCTTTTGCATAAATAAATGCGCATTATATATACTTAGGTTGTGGAATACTGTGGGTATTGTTCGCGAGTCTTGGTATTTAAGATAAAATTTGTTATATGCAGGGCGTTAAAGTCTGAAATCAAAGACAAAATTCATAAATATTTTTAAAGAAAACAGAATATTAAGTAAAAAAGTCTCATGAAAAATATTTATTTACCAGTAAATTATCAATAATCATGATTTTTATTATCTTTTTTGATATACTTCTTACACATACGACACTTGTAAGAGTTAAGAAAATCAAAATTCTCTTCTTAAGTTAGTAATCTCATTGGCACTGGACTGTTATACATAATTTCATATTTATAGAAAGATATCGCTTTTTTTAACAAACCAGTTATCTGGATTGTCACAGCTTTCAGTTTCTTTTCTATTGGAAACGTATCGTGGCTTGTTGTCGCTTAAACTGAACTTCACGTAGTAGCTAACTTTTAATGCTTCGTGGTATTCTATTATTTTTTTACTATTATGTTCGGATTTTAGTGAACACTAAAAGTGTGCATAAACTATAAATGACTCTTGACTTTTATTCTAATTATTTTCAAATTTTGAATTATTACTCCCACATTTTGCCAAGCTAATTTGATATTTATTGACTTTGATGCACTACACTGTTTAAATTGTAAGTTTTTCATTAGCTTTAAAATAATGCATGCAAATATCACAAATGTGCGTTTCACGTTTACATTTAGTAAGAGACAGTCTTACGAGCTTAACTATATTTTTAACACAAATCAATGTTATTTTTTATTATCCGTTAGACTAACCCTGCTATATAGGCTATTCTCTGACTCAGCATTTTCCTCTTCGTATACCTTTTCTATCATTATAACATTAGCATAGTTAAGGTTATAATTTGTCTCTTCACACTTTTCTATATGATCTTCTTCTGCAGCATCTTCTTTAACCCTTCTATTATTTCATGATTATTAAAATCATCATTATCTTTGTTCTTACATTTCATTGCTTTTTATATGATTTTTCCTTATCAACCATTTCTCTACACTAATATTCTATGGGCAATAAATTTACACGCTTAGATTTTTTTTCAACTAGCAAATGGCAAAGAAAAATTTTAAAGGTATTTTTTCTCTTATTTAAAAAAAAAAATTATATTTCATTTCTTAAATTAATATTTTTAATAATTTAAGACTCGATAAGCATTTCTACTTGCAGAATAAAATGTCGACAAAATGGCCCATTTAAAACATTGGTGATTGCAATTCTTAACATTAACGGAAGTTTTTTTAAAAACAAAACTGAAGAGTTCTATGTAGGAACTACCATTCATCGCCTAATAGTTTTTTTTAATGAACTACTAAATTAAAAATAGAGCTCAAAGTCAACCCCAAATCTCATACTTAAATTTCATCAATGTCGATAGTAATGGACTTCTGAACATCATTTTTAAATTATTCATGCAAATCAGTTGTATAAAAAATAAATCTCGACTTAGTGATAAAAAACTTAACTCCAGTAGTCTTCGTATTATTCTTTACTTTGACAAATCGTGCTACTAAAACTGTGTTATACAATAAAGCATGCTACTAGTTAAGAATTTTCGGCACTCTTGAAACAAAATATTTTCACAGAGCTCAGAAATCTTACTACATCCAAGTGCTTGCTATCTACAATAATAACAGACCTTAAACAATTTTTCAATGAATTATCAAGTTCTTTTTACACCACAGCACATCATCTTCATTATGACTTGATGTAGTAGCAAGACCATGTCCTTGAATTTCCAATTTTTTAAAAAACATTAAATTATTTTTACTAATTGAACGATGACAATTTTACAGGTTGTTGATAGTTTTTTAAGGCCTTTAAGCACTATGAAACTATTATTAACTATATATTTAAATTTTGTTATATTTTCAGTATTCAACAGTAGTTGATACTCTACCTGTACTATTTCACAAAAAATCAAAAAATTATCTATACAGCCAGCATGAGCCAAACTTTTATTAAGTCGCTATAAATTTTATTAAATTGCTAACGTTCTTATATGACCCCTACGAGGCTTTGACATAATTATGCTTTAAGCTATCTGGTTACGTAGATCAAAGCGGTACGTCGAGTTGGTGCAATAAAAAACTATAATACACGTATAGGGTATAAAAGCACTACCTCGTTGTGGTGCAATAAAAAACAATAATACACATATAGGGTATAGAAGTGCTACATAATGGCAGTGCAATAGAATACTTCAATACACGTACGGGCTATAAAAAGAGATTATAAGTGAACATTAATATTAGTTGAATGTTCGTTGTACTAGCTTGAAGAAAGCTAAATACGTGATTGATATTTAAGGCCCTAAGACTATATTTAACAGATACATTTAATTAGTGGTTGTTACTCTACCTTTAGAGGAAAAAGGTTCTAGAACAATAGTATTTCTTTTTAAGGCCTCCTTCTGCCCATACGGTCTACCAAGGCCTAAAAAAACGTGACGATCGATGGTTAGAATGTTAATACCATGGTATCCTTTTAGGCTCTAAAGAAGTGCCCAATAAGGATTTAATCGTTACTTTTTAGTCTATTTTTAAAAAGGATGACGTAATTTATAGTAAGAAACTAAAAAAACGGAAAGGCTCCGTCAAGTGCTTCCCAATAGGTATATACTTCATGTAATTCAGTGTATAATAACCGAAAGATAACAAATAAAAACCAAAGTACTTTTCTTCTCTCTTAGGTTCATTTACACTTTTGAAGAGTGTTTGTCGCTTACACATATAAACATAGTTCATGTTTTACGTACTCATCATATATTTAAATAAGTCTATGGCACTGTGAAGAACGATACAGCTATAAACAAAAAATATATAAAAAACACAGCTCAACACATAAGCTATCTCTTATTTAATGTTGGTGTATAGTAATTTAAGAGTAAAAAAATCATTATTTTTAACAACTTTTTTTTTCTCATATTCCTGAGTGATCCATTGTTTATAGAAAAAAATATTTTTTTGCACTAAGAGTACTACTGCAGCAACATAACTGTAAGCATAAAACAATAAAAGTATCTGAAAAACAGCACACGTTAAGAATATAAGAGGTCTTAACGGGATGTTGAGGGCCTTTGGATGAGTATCTACCAATATTTATTATCTTTCAGAAACATTTCTGTTGTAAAAAAACAGTCAACTTCTGCTTGTAAATGACAAATTGAACTGGTACGTCCCTAATTCAACCATATATACAAAGCTAAGGTTGTAGAAGTAAAAGTGCTGTATTTAACACAAACCATAGTTATCAGTTTTTTTCCAACCAAAAATCTTTTCAATGAGCACTAGCTGTCTCCTCACTTCTCAGCAGTATAAATGCATATTTTTTTTACCAGTTCGTATAGTATTATCACAATAATGTTGTGTTTTGCAAATAAAAAACGTGGTGAAATGAGTCATAACAAAAAATTTCCCTTTTTAATACCAATAAAAAAAAAATAGTTATTATTACTGATTTCAGAAAACAATATGTACCAGAAAAGTTTGCTTGAGTAAAACCAGGTAAATAATAACCCATATATATTTCATAAAAAAACCGAAAACCAGCAATAAATAGTAGTGATTCCGAAGATATGACAAATTCTGAAATACAGAAAGATAAAACTAAAATAGTGAAAAATAAGAATGATTTTGACGTTGACAGTGACAGTGATTGAGATATCAACAGTGACAGTGATTAGGATATCAACAGTGACACTGATTGAGATATTAACAATGGCAGTGATTGAGACATCAACAGTAACAGTGATTCTATTATTAAGAGTGAGAGTAATCTCAGTATTGACAGTGATAGTCACACTATTCGCTTTGAGCGCAATTCCGAAATCGCGCCCCCACTGGCACTTTGAGAACGATTGGTCATGATTAGAAGAGGACAGAACTATAAATTGATTTTCACATGCTTGTAGAAAAGCGACAGTTCAGGGTTGGCCACCTAGCAAATGGAGCTGGGAGCTTGATTTCATAAGAATTACCTTTTCTAATGACGACCAATGGTTCTCAAAGTCTCCAGTGGGGGCGAAATTTCAGAATTGCGCTCAAAGCGAATAGCTAGCCTTAATAAAAATTTTAAAAAAATTGATGGTGTCTTTAATGATGTAGATTTTAATGGTGATGGAAATATTCATATGAGTAATAGAGACAGTGATACTGACACTGAGATAATCGTTGATAATTATGAGTTTGACATAACGGTATAAGCGATAGGAACATTGATAGAGACAGTGACAGAGACAGTCATACTAATACAACAGTTGTAGACTATGATAGTTATAGAAACATTGCCATTAATGATGGAGACAGTAATAGTGACATTTGTGACATTCGAAGTGGACGTCCTCTCACTGTAGTGGATAAACAAAACATTAATAGGAAAAAGTTAAATAAAATAGTTGCTATAGTAAAATACAATTCGGATGATAAAAGCAACTACATTTCAGTGGATAAAGAAAATTCCTGAATTGTAGTGACGCTGCTTCAAAATAAAAAGATGAAGACTCTTTAGGATTTCCAAAACATTACTTATGACTGCGGTGCGTGTAGAATCACAAACAAAGTTAGTGGTTACAAGAGAAAATACTGAGAAGATGTGATAAGTGTAAGATATATAAGAAATTATATTACAGACATCATGAAACGCCTAAATGCACGCGGCAGTTTTATAGAAGATTGGGTGGTCTTATTTATAATAAGCGTATTTATATTATTCAAAAATCATCATTATAATTTATTATTGAATATGATTAAACATTTGAGATTCATTAGTTTTCCATGGATACATATTATTGAAATGTAAGAAATAATGGATGTAAGAATTGTCATAAGTAAAAATTAGATGTAATAAATAATATAAAAACTGTACAGTTGCTTACACATGTGCGCTTCTGGTGCTACTCTTCCTCCACGAGAAGCGGCGACAACCTACCACTATCAGGGGGGAGACTCAATCTCTTGTGCTACATCTCCCCCCTAGGTAAGCCAGAACCGTCACACTCTACCCCCTCCCCTTTGCAGGGCCCATCTTATTCAATCCCATAGCCGGAACGTTCTTTTGAGAAAATATTACTACTACACATACAGAAGCTACTCTCCTGATAAATCCAGGGTTCTTAGAACACGTGGTCCTCGGAGTATTTTAACTTTCTTGAAACTCGGAAAAAGTAGATCTCTTTCTGACACTTAATACAAGTCGGAAACTTAGTTTTGGTGAAAAATAAGTCTATTTCTCCTGGTAAATGGCCCCTAGTGAGAGTTTTCGATGTCTCCAAGGATCTAAACGTGCTGCTTGCGAGTTGTAAAGATTAAAATTCAAGATAACTTTTTAACTAGACCTATCTATAAATTAATGTTACTTTACACTGTACTCAAGATATAATTATAAGGCACTTTTTAAATTTCTTATAACTATCGAAGATGTGCAGTTTTGTATTCACGATCTCACTTCACCACCCTTTTCCATCATGTAGCCAATAACAGTGAAAAAATTTGAATTATTATCCACCGTCGTTTTTCATGCTAAGTTTACTGCCATATTGTAACTAAGCTTGTAAAAGTATGCTAAGACTTTATTCTCACACTCTCTTGATGACCATTCGCATGGCCTTCTATACATCAACTTGAGGAGCATGAATGACATCAGATGCTCTATGTCAAGTGTGGACGCATGTAAGTATATCGGAAGCCGTTTGCACTGAGTACTCTACGCGTGTACTGTGTGTAAAGTGCATGCGCCGTACCTAAGCGAGTCAGAGATTGTTGGTCCGAACTTTGTGTCTCATGCAGTTATGAGCAGTCCATCTACTATAAGTATAAGAGCCACTCGTTCCACGCTGATCTCTCCATTATCTCTCTTGGAATTATATATACTAGGAAAATAAAACTGATCTAAAAAAGTCCAAGTCAAGCTCTATTTAGCGCAACTTCTTTTTTTCCATTTTCCTGCACTTTTTTCCTGAAAGTTCCAACCTCCATCCAGTGCAGAATTGTGCCTCCCAGGACCTGTCCTACGCATAAGCTATCTCTACATGCCATTAAATTTGGTTTAGAAAGAGAAAAAAAAAAAAAATTTTAAATGCCTAGAAATACCGAAGAAGTAAAAGGATTTCAGGGGTTTGTTACTTTTTGCACAAAGTTCTCACGTGATGTATGATACAAAATGAAGCCCCTACTAGAATGAATTTGTAAGAATTAACATTGGAAATGGGAGAGGAGCAAGTACTTGCAAGCATTCAACCACGTTAAAAATTTATTCAACCATGATTTATTTCTAAATCATCTTGACTTTAGTGAGCCATTTATGTTATAAACAGACACTAGTATCATTGCTCTTGGAACTATTCTCTGTCAAATAGATAATCATAATAAAGAGAAAGTCGTATCTATGTCTAGTTGGACCGTAAAATTTGCCAAAAAAGTTATTTATTACAGAACTCGAATTACTATTCGTTACCCTAATGATAGCTAGTGATTAGGGACAAGACTAAGGGAAAGAGTTTTTGAGCATACCATAGGAACAAAACATGGTTTCACATGCTTTGCACATATTTGGAGGGAGGGGACTGAGGAGATGAATATTGCACTTGTATCTAATTCTAGCTCTGCTGTTTTCGTATGGCACTTGTATCCTCATCGAATGCAGCTGTCTTCTTATTAGACTGGAGTCCTTGCTCTGAGGTTAAGGAAAGTTGAATAGCTCTTTAATATCCATCATTCAGAAACAGTACTCTAAACCATTAAGTTAGACATTTATATTATAATGGCGAGAATGCGAACAGCTTAAGAAAACAGCAAGAATGAACTTGAAGAGGATTTAGAGTTTCAAAATTTTTTAAACGAGATGCCGCCATGTATTGTCAATGTTCAAGATAAAATGTTTCCGGGGCAACTGATAGAGAGCGATTTTTGGAATGAATCGATACTTCAAACAGCTTATGATAAAAACTCAGGAGTTAATAGTAAGTTATTTTTTTCACTGATTTATTTATTTTTAGAATGAAGTTCTTTATGTCGCGTTACTTGGGGGGCTAGAATTTTAAAACAGACAGATTTTTTTTTTTTTTTAAACGAAAGTGGTTTCACCCGAAGTCTCTCACTCTCAAGTTTCCCCCCTTACCCCGTTCCCCTTGCCTACTGTTCTCTATACACTTCCCCTCTCCCCACTATATATGTATATCTGCCAACTGTGCCGTGTTACTCTTCTGCACACTTTTACCCACCATTCCACCTCCCACTCCAAAGCCATTAATTTTTAAACAAATTTTTATTTGACTTTGAATTTTTTTTCTTTTACAATTCTAAAAAAAAAAAAAAAATTTTCAGTAAAGAAATTTGAACCCTCGACCTCCTGCATACGAGTCGAGTACCTTACC
>NW_019384230.1:931047-943195 GCF_000648655.2 Copidosoma floridanum | reverse complement strand
AGGTTAAACGACAACCAAGCAGCAGCCGAAACTTTTTCAGTTAAAACGCCTGCACAACTGTTGCCACGCATACAGCTCAGGCTAGCTTGTGCCCCACCATGGGAGACGGACTGTGCTCCACACGAGACCTTGTTTAAATAATTTATATCATTTTTAATATTAGATCTATAAAAAAAAAAAAATATCTGGCTATAGTTGAAAATTCCAATTTTTGAATATGCTAACTTTGATTTGTGTTACCTAAATACTTCAGTGTTAAATCAGAGACCAAAATTTTTAAAAAACTCATTCCAAAATACCTATTGATAATTTAATCAGTCGACTGTAAAAAAATCACTCTTCTCTCTTACAACTTTTGGAGAGGAATTAAATGAAAGCATTAAATAACTGATTTCAAATAGATTTCGTTGGCAATATGCATCAGTATAAGAAAAAATTAGGTTGTCGGAGTTACGCGACGGACGGAGCATACCCCGCTCTCCCCTAAGTGTTTTCACCACTTCTCTGTGTTGCTAATATGAGCATAAGAAAAGTTGTAGTCATAAATAAGGCAAACAAACATATTTAGATTTGAGAACATACTCACCAGCTCTCTGATAGCACAGTTGGCAGCTTGTCTACCTGTCAACCTGGAGACGGAGGTTCAAATACTATTAGAATTTTTAAATACCGTTAAAATTTGATAAAAGATGCTGGAGTAAGCCTGGCACAAGTAGCCTCATGCACCCATGAGGGGGAGAGGGTCCCTATACTTCAGTTTAAATAAGCATGAGCCAAAATAATATAATGAGATACAGTTCGTCCGATAGTATGAGTTGAGCCATCGAGATACAGCAGCACAAGGTGAACCAGCACAGTAAGCCATCGGGATACAGTAGCACGAGATGAGCCAGCAAGCTATATTGAGCTAGCAAAGTACAGCCAATCTAGTAGCACAAGCTGTTTCAGATTCGTCAAAGCTTATCTACTAATTTTTTTTTCTTTTTTTTTAACCTCGTCCTGTGTGAGGCTTTAAATGAGCTTCTCATTTAGTTATATACTGATAAAGTTACAAACCCTGATAAAAACAAATAGTTTATATTCTAATTACGTCTCTGATTTTCTACTAGCTGCTGTAAGTAACTTGAATAAGGAGAAATAATGCTTTTCATGATTTTTGCTATTTTATTAACTATAGTGCTTGTTACACTTAAACTAGCAAACAATAAAATCAAAAGCAAAGGTCCACTTATTTTAGCATAAGGACATTGCTTTTACCTTACCTTATAAAACTTCTTCCTACCCAAATTTTTGAAAAACACTACGTGAACCTTAGATAACATTTCCAGTGACTTTTTCAGCACTTTTGCTTCCAGTATATATCCTTTGACGCAGCTCCATTAACTGCACTTTACGTAGGCACAAGTGTTTTTCTTACAGGCTCTTTATCTTTTATTTTAATTTTTTGTTAATTTTTTTGTTGTTCATTCTGCTTCAACTTTATACCAAATTTATTTTCAAGCTTTATATTACCAGTCGCAAGAACGTTAACTACTTTATTAGAAGTTAAAACCCAAGGTTTCAACTATTTGTCAAGAATTCTCAGATTTAGTCTGTATAGAGAAATTGTTTGATTTTTATGTATGCTATATTATGCTCCTTGCACGTGGTAAGCATTAAACATTATTTTCGATGTTCTAAAAAACTACGTTTTGTAAGCTTATTGCATGTACTGCAATACTTACGGCCTGGTGAATAAAGGTCAAGTAGAAAGAAACATGTGGTTTTTTTCAGAAGTATGTCTTCACTCAGAATGTAAAATCATTTTTCTTTAGTGGTTGAATCATCAGTATGAGTTCGGAAAAATAATTTGCGTATATATAGAAGACAGATTGATTGCAGTAAAGCTAAACAATATACTGACAAATACAAAACCTAAAGTGTAAAAGTGGTGCACCATTCAATTCAACAATTTGATTACAAAACAAATTGTGATTAACTTTTCATACAACGTATAAATAAAGATTAATAAGAGGTGCATAACAAACTAAGCTTCTCATTATGATGGCATTCTAGAATAAGAAAAGCATGTAAGTCTTCGAGGTAATCTGTTTTCTAAGAGTATTTGCGCTGTACTAAGTAAGATTACATTCCTCAAGTTATCTGGGCGATTGTGCTTTCGAAGAAGGTTAACTGGAGATTTAACCGTATGCACGTATGGTACGCCTGTTAAGACGATTTTATTGTATGAGTCACCAGTACAGCAGTCTCAAGCTACTCATATATTGGCTTTCGAGAACCGTGCGTCGTGCCAATGTTGAAGCTCGCACTCGTGGTAACAGTATTTAGCGGTTCGCATTTAAGGTTTGGCCCTCAGCCTGCCAGACTTGTAGCTGCGTGTTCGTTTCTTTACCTCAGACTTGTAATCAGATCACTCAATCTCAGTAGAGAATGGCCTTCCGAAGAAACGGCGCTCATTTCCCCTGGCTAGAGGTCGCTTGGGCTTGCCAGACCCATGCCCTCACTTTAACTGATGGCCCCTTGAGGTTTTCAAGAGAAGGACGCTTGTTCTTAGGCCAGCTCGTTCGAGGATAACCGTTTCACTTCACCTTTGAACAATCAACTCTTACAACATCACTTTGAGCAAGATGAAGGTAGTACTAGTTTTGCGGCTATTGCGAGCCTCTTCACTGTTGAGACTCACAACGTTTACCATTCAGCATCGCGTGGAAATACTAGATAAGGTCCTTACCAAGGGTACAATGAAGAACTCGTTTCCCCTTGATTTCGCTTAATTAGAGGCAAAGAAACTTCGTTGAAGAAGAGAGAGTGTTACAACTGTGGCATATTATTTATTGCGGAAGCTGTGTAAATGAGACGCCAACAAAAATTAAAGCTTTGTGTTTACAAACTTCTAACCTGCGAGAGAAGCTGCATAAAATTACTGGTTTACTTGCTCAAGACAGTAAAATTAGCGTCTTCAACGTTGACGTAAAACAACAAAGAAATAGAAGAACACATTGCACCCAACAACGTAGCAGACGTCAAAAGTGACAGAAAAGGCTTGTACTGTACCTATATGTATATGAGTACTGCTGTAGATATGTGTACACACAGGAAAACCATCAGCAGCTGCGTATTTTATTCCGGATTTTCGTGCGTTTCATAGCTTTAGAGTATAAAAAAGTGCACCGGGAGGTACTTCCTGATGTAAATATGGTTCAAAAAACGCGTGGGGCTCAATGTCATCAAATACTTCAGCACAAAGAAAAAATACCCACTGAGTCCTATATTGCCCGTGTATATGCGTTGACTCTTCCGTGTCATGTTAAATTTATAACCCTCTCAAGTGACCCATTTTACATTCCAACATAGCTGAGCGCAGAGCCAAAGCACGTGACGGTGCGAGTTTCTCTCTTTTGACTGCTACTGCGTATATGCTAGATATATAGAAAGGACACTTACTTTTCTGCACTTGCTTCGATGTTATCTATCAATCTTGTTTGATTAAATTGTGAAACTAAATGCTCATAGTTATAAGCACTGAATTTGATTTCAAAACATTTTTTATGTACTCCTCTCGTACGCTAATAATTATTTTCAAATCCAGTATTATTTTGAAAAAATATTTAGTTATTTTTTTAAGGATGGCAGCTCAGCTATAACCACTATATTATTATTTTTCCTTATTATAGTTGTTATGAATTGTAGGACAAGCTCTAGAGTTTGTCAATAAACATGTGTGGCTTTGAGATCTCTCTCACCCAAAGTTTTGATAGCTAAGATGGTTAAAGTTTATGCCACTGCTCACATTGTTTTGACATCTATGGATCGTTTCCAAATGTCGACAGATTTTTTTATTTTTTTTTCATAAGATTTATCATTCTTATTAAATTTTTTTTTCATGCTTTATTTAAATTTATAAATGATGTTATAAGCACTTTTTTTCTACACGTAGAAAAAATTGTATTTTTAATACGGATTCTATTAAATAGTTTAATAAGTTGATACTTCTCGTTGGCAAGGCCATTTTCTAACTTTATAATAATAAAATAATTTCTTAGGATATTGTCCAGGTGCATGGCATGCAGCGCCACTCTTGATGTCAAAATCATGTAACCGCAGGTACCCACATTATACGTCAACAGCATACACCGATGCACATTTTTAGTAATAATCAATTAATTAGCCAAAAATTAGTATATTCATTAGTATATTATTAGTATATTCTGATAATAGATGTTATCATAAAAACAGGCTTTAGGAATATTACACACTCAATTTGTTTTAACTCTGCAGCCTCAAAAAAAGATAAGCAGTTGGTTGAAAGAAGTCATGTGTACGATGTTACAGAATTTTGAAGTGATGGAGTTAGAAATTTGACAAGTGGCGTCGTTATAAAGCAGACCTCTGTTACTCCAGCTCCCTAAAAAGTTAACATGCATGTACGTTTTATTCAGATTATTCTTAAAATAGTCTAAGTTGCAATGCACATGAAAATGACCTTTACATACAGTTAGATACTCATCGAAATTTAAGTAATTTTACTCCATCCGTCTTTGCGCTACTGTTATACAGAACAACACAACACTTTCTTACATCATATTTCATAAACGTTTGAATAATAGAAATCACAATGATCATGTCTCATTTCGCGTATTTATCTTTCTTTTTGCCGTCTGCTTCTAAGAGTGAGTTCTGGATTGAAAACTAACGAGGCTTTATTTATATATTGTTACATTAAAATACTTTACGTTATTGGCACAACATAGCTCATTTTTTACATTTGTGTAACTGCAATTTCATAATATTCATACTATTTATTTAAACGTGATGATAACATGTGTAAATTTGACGAATTACTATCATACTTTCCATAATTAAGCAAAAATGACAGTAATTTGGTACCCCAGGTTTCCCATTTTCGCCACTACGCACGCTGGCTTCGACTCATCTATCCCCTTCCATCACTTGCACCTGGCCAATAAGTATAATTCTTAAATTTTAAAACTCTCATGAAATGATTTACATCCAATGTAAGTAAAAAAAAAGTCCAAAGGCACAAGAAAACTAACCCTTATTGCAATAATGTAGAAAATGATTACTACCAGCAACGTAGAATACATCTAATCATACATGAAAGTTTGTCTGCATACATATATTATATTTTCTGGTTTGTATTTACAACATTTTTTATATTTTATACTTTGTGGTTACAACCACTTGTTACTTACAGTATGAGTAAGAAAAAAAGTAAAAGTTTTAAGCTTATACATAATTTTCATTCGTTCTTAGTGTTTTTTTTTTTTTTTTTTTTTTTAATGATTAAAGCGTTCTGATTATTATTTTTATTCATCTGTACAATAATCATGATCTTTAGATTATAGATACAACCTCAAGTTGTCCATTAAAATCGCTTAAAATCCGTATTAAGAAAAACCACTACTTTTCACGCCTTAATGTAAAAAAGAAAATCCTTATTATTCTGCATCACCCTAGCAAGCTACAGCTTCCTTTTTTTTAGTAACAAATAAATAAGATATTTTTAAAAAATTCTTATGCCTTAAAAACTTGCAAATTGATGTTAATGAATTATTGATTGAAATGCTTTACTACTATTGTTGTTGCAGTCTGCAATAAAGACTAACTTATATACTTGATTAGGGACTTAACACAATTTTACAAAAATGTTTTGTATTCTGTTTATTGAATAATTTCACTGATAAAAATTTGAACATGCAGTTACTCGCAGTAGACGGACGCTAATGATTTGCCTTGATAATTTAGACCAATAATAAAGTTTAGCTAAATAGCTCTCATTTATAATAGTACGCAGGACAAAAAGCTTTAACTGCTAATCGAAGAATTAATCTCAATCTATAAGAGCTGTTTTTCATAACTGTTCAGATTCTTGTTGCGTAATTTTCAAAGGTATTAAATTTTAATCTTCACATATGCTAATTAAACCTTAGTTCTAGAATCGACATTTTATGATTAAAATTTAAATCATATATTTGATATATACAACAAGTATGTAGTTGCTATACCTAACAATTTCTCATAACACAAAACGGAAAATAAAAGTTAAGGGAGTTTTGAGTACGTTTTCTTGTACCTTCGAAATTTGTCTCTCTTACACTGCCAATAATTTCTTGGAAGTTTCAAAATGTAAGAATAATACTCAGATTCTGAAATATTATTTGATTATTATGAAATTACGTAATGCCCTAGCCAACAAGAAGTATTGACCTGTCAAATTATTTAATAAAACTAGTATTAAAAATATGTTTATTTCTATGTATGGAAAGGAAAGTGCTTATAGCATTATTTATAAATTTAAATAAAACATTATTACAAACATATTAAACTAAAATGATCAATCACATGAACAAAAAAAAAACCAGTGAGCAGTCATGGGACTGCCAACAGAAGTTAAAACTCAAAACTATGAATTTTATTTTTACTTAAGTTCTGAAATGAATTAGTAGCTATCGGAATTCATAACGTTTTTAAAAATAAGTAATCTCAAATCATGGAATTTATATAATTATGTGAGTAGTAACAATACATATGACAACATGTATATCTCCTTATTACACATACTTTATTAAGTTTATTACACGATAAAACAGGTATTCCTTAAGCTGGAAATTCTGAAAATTATGTGATTTGTCATGATAATACTCGTTTCAAATTTTACTACAACAAATACTGAAATAAAAAAATTTATTAAAAAACTTAGACAATTTACGATAGAGGCTTATCATCATTTCTTATTAAATTTATTTAAAGTTCTTGAAATGCAATTAGGCAATAATCGAATTGATCTTCTAACAGGAACCCTTAATACTTACGTGAAAAAAGTGTTTTTCAATTTTTTTGTTTTTTATAAATAATTGAGTGTTCAGCAATAAAATATTTAATTATACCTTTAAAAGTTAATATAGTTTCAGTATAACGTAAGATATAATAAAGCATAATTCAATTAATAACGATGATTGACCATATGACTACAGTTAATTGCAAATGTATATGTTTGTGCGTATATGTACAGTAATACAGCTATAGGAACTCACTAGTCACGTATATACATTACAATTCGTCGCGTACGTGTGCAACAAAAAACAGTTGAACATACATGGGTCATTGATACTATCAAATATACAGTATACACTCATACAGTAATACTGTAGTAACATGCACTGTATACAGTTTACAGTATACACATTATTATATACAAATATAGTACTTAGTTACATACAGTTTTTTTTTTTTCATTCATCATCACCCGTAGGCTCAGACATGGCATTTTTTTACACAAGCATAGTGTTAATTAGCCACCGGTGCATCTGAGTTATGACCAGATGTTTATATATATATACATACATAAACATCTGGACCAACTCAGTCACACCTATGATCACGTAGACGAAGCGTCAGAGAAACAGTTAATCGACCTTCCAGAATCAAGAGCACAGGCGAAACGGCGACCAAGCGGTCACCCATCCAAGTACTAACCGCGCCGAATGCAGCTTAACCTCGGAGATCGACGGAACTGCAACTCTACCGTTGCACCACCGTGACCACTACAGTAGTAGTAAGTGTAACTGTAGTTACATGTAGTTAAAAGATACCTCCCTAACTTGGTACCTAAGTACCTGACTCGATAGTTACGTATACCATTAACCTATACATATGCGGTGTAAATCAAAATTCGAATACGCATTATGCGCACTGAGCAGCGGCTACCGATAAAAAAGGAAAGAGTACTTAGGCAATATGCAATTGAGTACTTACAAGAGTAGCATCCAAAGTAGTGTAAAAAAAAAATTAGCTAAATGAAGCAAAACGCAAAGACCCACATAACTTAACAAAACTTCTTACGTAAAAAATAAATAACCCCCAAGCTATTTATTCGAATAACCCAATGCTAATTGAACCAGTAACCCCAAGTGCCTATTTGCCACTTCATAATAAATTGCTTTAAATAATAAAAAGAGCACCAATCACCACATAACCAAGGGCACTCACTGTCTGTTTTGTTAATTATTGAAATAACTAAAATAACACAAGCGCCAATCAATATAAGATCCAGACTGCTTACTGGCTGCTTTGTTGATTAGAAAAATAATTAAAATAACACCATTGCGGATCACCACACAACACAGGATCCTAACAGGCTGCTTTGTTAATTAGTAAAATAAATAAACAACACTATATATATAACTGTAGTATAGCCCGTTACCAGGCAACCTTGGGTGCGTACTTTACACTTCGTTAATTGATAAAATAATAAGAACAACATAAGCACCAATCATCACACAACCCGAAGCACTTACTGGCTGCTTTCCTAATTTATACAATAATAAAAGTAACATAAGCAGAAATCAAACTATAATTTAGGCTGCTTACTAACAACTTTGTGAATTATTAGAATAAATTAAATATTAAAAGCGCTAATCACTACACAACCTAGGGTGCTGATCAGCTGATTTATTAATTAATAAAATAATTTAAATAACACAAACGCCAATTAACACGAAATCCGAGGCGCTTACGGGCCTCAGTGTTAACTAATGAAATAAACAAAAGAACACAAACGTGAGTCACCACACAACCGTGGGCACTTACTGGCCACTTTGTTAATTGATACAATAAATGAAATAACAGAAGCACCAACCACTACACAATTTGGAGCACTTACCAGCCACCATGGTAATTAATCAAATAAATAAAGTATTATCAGTGCCAATGATCACACAACCCAGGGCACTAACTAGTTGCTTTAATGATTGATGAATTAATCAAAGAACACAATGCCAATAACCACATAATGTAGGGCAAACACTAGCTACTTTATGAATTGATAATATAAATAAAATAACACAAGTATAAATCACTATGTAACCAAGTGCGCTTACTGGTCGCTTGGTTAAAAAATAAAGTAACACAAGTACCAATCATTATACAACCCAGGTCACTTACTGGTCGCTTTGTTTATCAATATTACACTTAAAATATCACAAGCATCAGTCAATACAAAGTCCAGAGCACTTACTGGCTGCTTTAGTATGAGTAAGAAAAAAAGTAAAAGTTTTAAGCTTATACATAATTTTCATTCGTTCTTAGTGTTTTTTTTTTTTTTTTTTTTAATGATTAAAGCGTTCTGATTATTATTTTTATTCATCTGTACAATAATCATGATCTTTAGATTATAGATACAACCTCAAGTTGTCCATTAAAATCGCTTAAAATCCNAATAAAATAATACAAGTGCCAATCACAACACAACGCAGGGTGCTTACTGGCCACTTTGTGAAGTAAAAAAATTAATAAAAAAAAACAAGCACCAATCAGTACACAACCCTGGGCACTTCCTGGCTGCTTTGTTAATTATTACAATAATTGAATTAACACAATTGCCATTAACACACAACCTAGAGCACTTATTTTCCAGTTAGTTAATTAATAAAGTATATAAAATTACACAAGCATTAATTACCACACAACTGAAGCTGCTTACTGGCCATTTTGTCAATTATCAAAATAATTCAAGTATCGTTAGCGCCAATCACTACAGAGCCCGTGGTGCAGACTGGCTAATTTGTTAGTTAATTAAATAATTAAAATAACTCGAGTGACAATAACCCCAGACCCGAGGTGCTTACTGGTCTCAGTGTTAACTAATAAATTAAATAAAAAACACAAATGTAAGCCACCACACAACCGTTGGTGCTTACTGGCCACTTTGTCAATTAATACAACAATCAAAATAAGATAAGTGCCACCTACTACTTAAAGCACTTACTAGCAGCTTTGTTATTGAATCAAAGAAAAAAAATAACACCAGCGCCATTAACCACGTAACCTAAAGCAATTACTAGTTGCTTTGTTTATTAATGAAATAATTAAAATAATACAAGTGCCAATCACCACATGGAATGTGGCGCTTACTGGTGACTCTGTTGATTAAAAAAAATTATTAAGATAACACAAGTACCTACTAGCTACTTAATAAATTAATAAAATAACTAATGTAACACAAGAGCCAATCACAACATAACTCTAGGCGCTTAGTAGCCCCTAAGTTAGTAATTAAAATAAATAAAATAACAACATTTTTTATTACTAGGCTACAAACGGCAATCATAAACCACCTGACTAATTAATGAAATAAATAAAATTACAAAAGCGTGATTTACTAAGGATCCTTTGGAGCTTACTGGTCACCTTGTGAACTAATGAAGTAATACAAGTACCAACTACTACACAACCCAGGGCTCTTACTTGCCACTTTGTTAATTAATGAAACAATTGGAATAACACAACCTCCAACCACCACAACACTTGAGGCCGTTACTGGCCATTTTGTTAATTATCAAAATATTAAAAATAATACAAGCGACAATTACAACACAACCCAGGGTTCTCGCTGGTTGCTGTGTTTATCAGGACAATAAATTAAAATGAAACAAGCTATAATTATAACACAAACAAAGGGTGCCCACTAGTCTTATTGTTGACTAATTTATTAACTATGATAACACATGCGCTAGTCACCAACTAACTTGGAGTACTAAGTAGTCACTTTGTTGATTAATAATATAAATAAAATAACACAAGTGACAATCGCCATTAAATTAGGGCAACTACTGGCTGCCTAGATAATAATTTAAATAAACAAAATAACACGAGTGCCAATCACTAGGCAACTTGAGGGGCTTAATGGTGACTTTGTTAACTAACGAAATAACACAAGTGCCAATCATCAAACAACCCAGGGGCACTTATTGGTCAATTTCTGCATTAATAAAATAATAAAAATATCATGAGTACCCATCACTATACAACCCGGGGTGCTTCCTGGCTGATATATTAAGTAATAAAATAATCAAACTAACACAAGCGCCAATCATTACAAAATTCAAGGTGCTTACTGGCCTTATTTCCAACTAATAGAATAAATAAAAAAACTCGATTGTAAATCACCACACGAGAATCGGTGCTTACAGGCCACTTTGTTGATTAATACAACAATTAAATGACTTAAACGCAACCACTACACAATTGAAAACACTTATCAGCTGATTTGTTGTTCAATTAAATAAAAGAAATAACACCAGAGCCAATTACCACCTAACCTAGGGTGCTTCCTAGTCACTTTGTTAATAAATAAGATAATTAAAATTACACAAGTAGTCATCACCACATGAAATGTGGCGCTCACTGGTGACTGTTGATTAAAAAAATCATTGAGAAAATACAAGCGCCGATTACGACACAGTTCAGGGTGATGACTAGCCGCTTTATTGATAAATAAAATAAATAAAATAACACAAGCACAAATTACTAGACAACTTAGGGCACTAACTGGCCTTTTTGTTAATAATAAAAGAAAATTTAATAACACAAGTGCTAGTTACTAGACTAATTGTGGCACTTACTGGCCACTTTGTTAATTATCAAAATAAATAAAATATTACAAGTGCCAATAACAAGGCTACCTAGGGTACTTACTGGTCACTTTGTTAACTAATAACAACACAAATGCCAATCGTTACACAACATGGTTTACTAACTAGTTGCTTTGTTAATTAATAATATGGTAAAAATAACAGAATTTTTATTTACGACACAACCTAGGGCGCTTACTGGAGACTTTGTAAGCTAGTGGAATGTATAAAAAAACACAAATGCTGATTACCAGGCACTCTACAGCGCTTACTGGTCGATTTATTGATTCATTAAATAAATGAAATAACACAAGCACTAATCACCACGCAACTTGGGGCATTTCCTGGTAGCTTTATGAATTATCAAAATGAATAAAATAGTACAAGCACCAACTACTAGGCAACCTAAAACGCTTACTGGTTTCTTTGTTAACTAATCTAGTTACACAATCACTATTCACTATACAACTCGTGATGCTTACTTAATACGCAGAAATATAATTTTAATAATTTTCTAAGACCTTTAAAAGAACTTTTTTTTCCAAAAGTAATAAAAAAAAATACTTTTCAACTTTTTTAAGTAATCGCGAATGTCCACTTTATTAAAAGTCTCAAAGAATTCTTTTTGCTTAATGAAAAAAACTGTATTGGTCGTAGAAATTTTTTTTTTTTAGTTATAAGATTACTTTAAAAATTGTATAAGAAACGCATGAAAT
>NW_019384230.1:907603-930552 GCF_000648655.2 Copidosoma floridanum | reverse complement strand
TAAGAACAACATAAGCACCAATCATCACACAACCCGAAGCACTTACTGGCTGCTTTCCTAATTTATACAATAATAAAAGTAACATAAGCAGAAATCAAACTATAATTTAGGCTGCTTACTAACAACTTTGTGAATTATTAGAATAAATTAAATATTAAAAGCGCTAATCACTACACAACCTAGGGTGCTGATCAGCTGATTTATTAATTAATAAAATAATTTAAATAACACAAACGCCAATTAACACGAAATCCGAGGCGCTTACGGGCCTCAGTGTTAACTAATGAAATAAACAAAAGAACACAAACGTGAGTCACCACACAACCGTGGGCACTTACTGGCCACTTTGTTAATTGATACAATAAATGAAATAACAGAAGCACCAACCACTACACAATTTGGAGCACTTACCAGCCACCATGGTAATTAATCAAATAAATAAAGTATTATCAGTGCCAATGATCACACAACCCAGGGCACTAACTAGTTGCTTTAATGATTGATGAATTAATCAAAGAACACAATGCCAATAACCACATAATGTAGGGCAAACACTAGCTACTTTATGAATTGATAATATAAATAAAATAACACAAGTATAAATCACTATGTAACCAAGTGCGCTTACTGGTCGCTTGGTTAAAAAATAAAGTAACACAAGTACCAATCATTATACAACCCAGGTCACTTACTGGTCGCTTTGTTTATCAATATTACACTTAAAATATCACAAGCATCAGTTAATACAAAGTCCAGAGCACTTACTGGCTGCTTTGATTATTAATATAATAGTTAAAATGACACAAGCGCGAATCATTATACAACTTAAGGCACTGAATGGCTGCTTTGTTAAATAATAAAAAAAACAAAATAACACAAGAGCCAATGACTAAGCAACAAAGGGTGGGCACAAGTCGCTTTGTTGATTAATAAAATAAATAAAATAATACAAGTGCCAATCACAACACAACGCAGGGTGCTTACTGGCCACTTTGTGAAGTAAAAAAATTAATAAAAAAAAACAAGCACCAATCAGTACACAACCCTGGGCACTTCCTGGCTGCTTTGTTAATTATTACAATAATTGAATTAACACAATTGCCATTAACACACAACCTAGAGCACTTATTTTCCAGTTAGTTAATTAATAAAGTATATAAAATTACACAAGCATTAATTACCACACAACTGAAGCTGCTTACTGGCCATTTTGTCAATTATCAAAATAATTCAAGTATCGTTAGCGCCAATCACTACAGAGCCCGTGGTGCAGACTGGCTAATTTGTTAGTTAATTAAATAATTAAAATAACTCGAGTGACAATAACCCCAGACCCGAGGTGCTTACTGGTCTCAGTGTTAACTAATAACAACACAAATGCCAATCGTTACACAACATGGTTTACTAACTAGTTGCTTTGTTAATTAATAATATGGTAAAAATAACAGAATTTTTATTTACGACACAACCTAGGGCGCTTACTGGAGACTTTGTAAGCTAGTGGAATGTATAAAAAAACACAAATGCTGATTACCAGGCACTCTACAGCGCTTACTGGTCGATTTATTGATTCATTAAATAAATGAAATAACACAAGCACTAATCACCACGCAACTTGGGGCATTTCCTGGTAGCTTTATGAATTATCAAAATGAATAAAATAGTACAAGCACCAACTACTAGGCAACCTAAAACGCTTACTGGTTTCTTTGTTAACTAATCTAGTTACACAATCACTATTCACTATACAACTCGTGATGCTTACTTAATACGCAGAAATATAATTTTAATAATTTTCTAAGACCTTTAAAAGAACTTTTTTTTCCAAAAGTAATAAAAAAAAATACTTTTCAACTTTTTTAAGTAATCGCGAATGTCCACTTTATTAAAAGTCTCAAAGAATTCTTTTTGCTTAATGAAAAAAACTGTATTGGTCGTAGAAATTTTTTTTTTTTAGTTATAAGATTACTTTAAAAATTGTATAAGAAACGCATGAAATCTCATGTTCCCAAAAAGACGATAGAAAAAATTTTTATTTACTCATTTTAATAGTACTTAAAACCTAACTTTTTAGGTCCAGTTTTTTTGTAATACCACTGTCAATTTATATAAGTTGTTTAAGAATTCTGTTAATAGTAGTACAAATTTACTGAAGATGATTAAAAATACGTGCAGTTACGGGGAATTGAACTTGGACCTTTTGGAGTGGTTAGCTGACACTTAATCGACTGAGTTAAAACATACTAAGAGAGGAGGTGTAACTTTAATAATAATATGCTAAAAGTTAAATTTAATCGGCTTAATAGAACTCAAGCCTTCTTTTATTAATGGAAAGTGCATTTAATCTTATTTTTATGTATATTTTACATGAAATAACTTTTTTGAATATAAGCCAGTGTTGTTTATAAACAAGTCGACTTCAATAGTTTAAGGAGGTATTAAACTCAATCGACTAGTATAGTCAGAAAAGGCATGTAACTTATAACAGTTCTTATAAGTAATTGTAAGCTGGCCTAGTAAAAAATTATTAGCTATTACATAACCAATAAATTATAGCTATATTTGCAGCTATGATCACCTCCAATAATAGTTATATCTGACTACAAAGTAGCTATAATCATGTACTAATAATTACTACAAAAAGTAGCTGTTTACAGCTATAAATTCCAAACGACTTTTAAACAACAGACTCAGCCTTTATGGTTCTCAATAAAGCTATAGATACAGCTATGATTAATAGATAAAATAATAACAGATAATTTTTGACTGATGGGATACTAAATTTTTAGGCATTAGATACTTATCTGAGATATTAAGAAAATTTGTGAATAATAATAAAATGCAGGGATCACAATAATATAGAGTTTTTTTAATAGTCTAGAATACATAGATGTTATATTAAATTTTTTAATATTTGTTACAGGTTATTCTTAAAAGAGTTATAGCAACGAGAATCGTGTGAATAATTAACGTAGACTCTTCTAAAAAGTAACCTTTTTGTCTCTCTTGAATAAACAAAACTTTTTGAAAAATGCAAAGGTATTAAAAAAAATCTACCTACGAGTTAGTTACTGTCTTATTATTCGGTAAACAAAATTAAGAGGCATGTTAAAAAGAATTTTAAACAATGAAAACGTTAAACCTAACGAAAATATTGATTTTGGGGGGTGCAAGAGGGGGTACGTGGTAAAGGGGGCCAAGCTGCGCGGGCAGAGGGGACTCCCCTTTCCTCGTCCCTTTCAATAATACTCCTGAACCTCCTTAAGTAAGGTCTCGTGTGATAATCACAGACAGGAAATATTTGATAATGATATTTCTTCATGACTTAATCATTATTTCATAAAAAATATTTTGTAGTGACGTATATTTTTAAAACAAAGACGAAAAAACGGGTTATTTTGACACTCAAGTGCATTATTAATTTTTTTACCATTAAAAAAACAGTAAAAAGTCAAGTAAGATTCTTGTTGTAATTTATAAATATTTTCTCACAGCACAAGAATTTTGTAAGTTTTTTTTTCAGTAAAAAGTTCACTATCACTTCTTTACTACAGTATTATATAAGATTGTTTGAAGAATACCAAAAAAACAGTTTGTTCACTTTAATAACAGTTCTTTTAGACATATTTTAGAAGAACATAAAAATAATTGAAGAATTCTTTTATCAGGGACATTTGCGTATTCTTAAAGAATTCATTACAAGTGAAAATCTGCATATTGGGTACTAGACACTTTGATAATTAATAAAATGAATGAAATAACACAAACACCAATTACCAGGCTACTTAAAGCTCTGAAGAGTTGCTTTGTTAATTAATAAAATAAATAAAACAACACAAGTGCCAATTAACAGACAATCCAGGGCGATAACCGACCGCATTGAAAATGAATAAAATTAATAAACTAACATGAGTGCCAATCACAAGGCAACCTCACGTGCTTACAGGTTGCTTTGTTAATTAATTAAATCACACAAGTGCCAATCACCATACAACCCAAAACAATCACTGATCGCTTCCTTAATTAATAAGATTATTTAAATTACCCAAGCGCCAATTAACACACAACCTGGGGCTCTGACCAATCGCTTTCTTAATTAATACAATATTAAAAATAACACGAGCAAAAATCACCACCCAATTCAGAGTCCTTAGTGGACACTTTGTTAATTATTGACATAATTAAAACGACATAAGCGCTAATCACCAATGAACTCGGGCCGCTTATCGGCTCCTTTGTTAATTAATAAAAAAATTCAAAAAACACAACTGCCAATCACTAGGCCATCTGGGGTGCTTACAAGTCACTTTGTTAACTAATAAAATCAGACAATCGCTAATTACAACAACTCAACCCGGAACTCTTGCTCGACACATTGTTGACTAATAAAATAAATAAATTAACACAAGAGCCAATCCGCAGGCAAAGTAGGGCGCTTACTTGTTGTTTTAATAACTGATAAAACAATTTCAAGCGCCAATCAACTTACAACCCAAGGTGATAACTGGTTGCTTTATGTATTAATTAACTAATTGAAACAAAACAAGATTTAATTAAAACCTAAATTAGGGCGCTTACTAGTCAAATTGTTGACTGATAAAATAATTAAACTGAAATACAGTTGCCAAGCTTCAGGTAACTTGGAGGACTGACAAGTCGCTTTGTTAATTAATAAAATAATTTAAAAAACGCAAGTGCCAACTACAAAGCAATCCAGGATGCTTACTAGACACTTTATTAACTATTGAAGAATAAAATAACACTATTGCCAATTACAGGCAATTAAGGTTACTTACAGGCCGCTTAGTTAATTAATAATATAAATTAAATCACACAAGCACCTATCACCACCTAATCCAGGCCGCTTTGTTCATCAATAATATAGATAAAATACCACAAGTACCAATCACTAGGCACCCTAGGGTGTTGACTGGTTGCTGTGTAAATTAATAAAAAAATTAATACAACACTAGTGTCAATCACAACACAACCTGGTGCACTTACTAGGCGCTTCGCTAATTAATAAAATAATTAGAATAACTTAGGCACCAATTACTACACAATCCAAGGTGCTTACTGGACACTCTGTTAACTATTAAAATAAATAAAATAACACTATCGCCAATCATTAGCCAAGGAAAATTGCGTACAGGCCACTTCGTTAGTAATAAAAATGAGTAAAATAACACAAGTGCTAATCAATAGGCGATCTAGGGCACTAACCGGTTGGTTTGGTAATTAATAAAATGACACAAGTGCCAACCACCACACAAGCCCGGGGAATTTACTGGTCACTTTGTTAATTAATTAAATAATTAAAATCACATAAGCATTCATTACCACACAACCCAAAGTATTAACTGCTCACTCTGTTAAATATTAAACTAAATAAAACAACACAAGAGCCAATTACCGGGCACCCTAAGGCACTCACTAGTCACCTTCTAGATTAATAAAATAATCACAAAATCGAACACAAGCGCCAATCACCACACCTATCAGGGTGCTAAGTGGCTGCTTTGTTCATTATTGACATTATTAAAATGTCATAGGCACTAACTACTACCCAACCTGAGCCGCTTATCGGCTGCTCTGCTTATTATTAAAAAAAGTAAAACAACACAATTGCCAACTACTAGGCAACAAATGGCTGGTTAGGTAAGTAATATGATGAATAAAATTATACAATCACCAATCACTAGGCTACCTGGACTGCTTACTGTTTGCTACATTATCTGATAAAGTCCCACAAGCGCCAATTACCACGCTACCCGGGACAGTAAAAGAAATAACACAATTACCAATCACTAGGCACTAAAGAGTACTCACAGGCCACTTTATTGATTAATAAAATAAATAAAATAACACAAACGCGAATTACTAAGAAACCTTTAGAGCTTACAGGTCGCTTTATTAACTAGTAAAATAACACAAGTGCCAATTTCTACACAACTTGGGGCACTTACTGATCGCTTTGTTACTTGATAAGAATAATTGAAATAACACAAGTGCTAGTCACCAGGCAACTTGGAGCACTAAGTGGTCACTTTGTTAAGTAGTAATAAAACGAAAATACACAAATACGCTTTGTTAATCGATAAAATAAGTAAAATGGCACAAGCGCCGATCACAAGGCAACCCAGAGCGCTTACTAGTTGCTTTTGTAAGTATATAATTACTCAAGGGCCAATCCCTTTACTACCCGGGGTGCATTCTAGTCACTTTGGTATTTAATAAATTGAATAAAATAACACAAGCAGCAATCACAAGGCAACTTGGAGCACTAAGTTATCGATTTGATCATTATTAAAGGAAATAAGACTACACAAGTGACAATTACAAGGCAACCTGAAGTGCTTACTGGTTGCTTTGTTAACTAATAAAATAACACAAGTGCGAATCACCACACAACCGCAAGCACTCACTGGTTGGTTTCTTACTTAATAAATTAAAAAAAATCACACAAGCGCCAAATAACACACACACCCACACACACACACAGATTACTAATCGTTTTCTTAACTTATACAATAATTAAATTAACACGAGCAAAAATAACCTCACAATTTAATATTCTTAGTGGACGCTTTGTTAATTATTTACGTAATTGAAATGACATAAACGCCAATCACTACCAAACCTGGGCCACTTATTTACTGCTATTTTAATTATTAAAAAAAATGAGAACACATCTGCCAATCACTAGGCATTACAGGGCTTTTACAAGCCACTTTGTTCATTAACATAATAGATAAACTAACTCAAGCTCCAATTACTAGAACACCTGGGGCACTAACTAATTGCTTTGTAAACTAATAAAATCACACAAATACCACTTACCACACAACCAAGGACGCTTGCTGGTTACTTTGTTGACTTATTAAAGAAATAAAATAAAACAAGAGCCAATCACTGGGCAACCTAGGATGCTTAGTTGTCACTTTCATAACTAATAAAATAACTTTAAACGCAAATCATCACACAAACCATGGTGCTTACCGGTCACTTTGTTTATCAATAAAATAATTAAAATAACAGAAGCTCTAATTGTAACACAAATAAAGGCTTTTACTAGTTGCATTGTTGACTAATTTTTATTAGTTATTTTTTATTGATTATTATTTGTTCTACTTGTTATTATTTTTAATTAAGATGGCACAAGTGCCAATCACAACAAGAGTGCTAATCTCTAGGCCAACTGAGGCACTGACTAGTTGCTTTATTACGTAATAAAGTAACACAAGTGCCAGTTACCTCACAACTTAGGGGTACTTACTAGTTGCTTCGATAAGTAATAAAAATATCAAAATAATACACACTTTCTAGTTGCTTTGTTGATCAATAAAATAATTAAAATAAATTAAGCTCTAATTATAACACGAATAAGGGTGCTTACTAGTCGCATTGTTGACAAATAAAATAATTAAGATAACACAAGCGCCAATCAGCAAGCAACTTGAACTCCTCAGTGGTTGCTGTGTTAATTGATAATATAAATAATATAACACAAGCGCCAATCATCACGTAAACCAGGACAATTACTGGTAGCTTAGATAAAAATTAAAATAAACAAAATAACACAAGTGCCAATCGATAGGAAACCTTGGGTCCTCACAGCTTGCTTTATTAACAAACGACACAACACCAATGCCAATAACCACACAATCCAGGGGCACTGACTGGTCACTTCGTTAATAAATAACATAATAAAAATAACACAAGTGCCAATTACCACACAAGCCAAGGTGATAACTGGATACTCAGTTAAATATTAAAATAAATAAAATAACACAAGAGCCAGTCACCAGGCAATCTAGGGTGCTTACTAGTCGCTTTATAGATTAATAAAAAAAATGGAATAACACAATTTCCAATCACAAGGCTGCAATGGGCAATTATAGGCCACTTTGATAATTAATAAAATAAATAAAAAACACAAGTGCGTAACATTAAGAATCTCTTTGATCTTACTGGTCACTTAGTTAACTAATAAAATAACACAAGCCCCAATTACTTTTTAACCTGGCACTCTTACAGGTCACTCTCTTTATTAAAAAAAAAATTAAACTAATACAAGCGCCCAATACCACATAACCCAGGGCTTTTACTTGCCGCTATGTTAACGAATGAAATAATTGAAATAACACAGGCACCAAGTACCGTACAACACAGAGTGCTTGCTAGTCACTTTGTTAAGTAATAAAATATTCAAAATAACAAAAGCGCCAATTACAGGGCCACTTGGAGCACTAAGTAGTTGCTATGTTAATTAATAAAGTAAATAACACAACACAAGGACCAATTAACAGACATTTCAGGGCGATGACTGGTCACTTTGCAAATTAATAGAATAAATAAAATAAAACAAGTTTCAATCACCTCACAACCAGAAGCACTCTCTGGTCGCTTTTCTGATTGATCAAATTATCAAATGTTAAATGACGAATCTAAATATTTCATTTTATTATTTAGTGAAAGCTGGATGTTTGTGAGCTTAAGTCTCATGCTCTCTGACGGGCCACGGGACCAGCAGTGTGTCCAACTATTTGGTCGTTTACTTTCCTTTGCGTGATGTTATTTTTTAGGTATTTATATGTTTGTGTCTGTATCAGAATGATGAAAGATCGAATAACTAGTTTTATTGTCCTTGGTTGTATTATATTTCGTTGCTGTCAATCCGTCGTCTGGTGATTGTTTTCTCTATTGATTAATAGCTACTTCAGGTTAATCAGTTTGATAATGTAAATTACTTTCACTTCATTTAGTTTGATGTTAATTGATTCATTTCTATTCAATTCAGATACAAACTAATTATACGAAGCGATGAGGTGAAAAAAGCAGTCAGTCACTTTTGAACAAAAATGTTCAGCAAGCTACCTGTTTAATAAAATACTGCACTCGATGAGTGGCAGCGGGCTACTCACTAAAATGCCACGCAAAAAAATGCACCTTGCATAAAGTTTTAGTTTATATATCTTCATTTAACTTATTATGGGGCGGGTACTTGTTGACTTCATGTGTTTTGGCGTAGCGGCTCACTTTGGTGGTAACTTGACACTTCTGAGAGCCATGAACTACACAGTTAGCTTTGTTAAGCGATGACTTTCGTTAAGTACGACTCTTTTCAGAGTCTTAGAGTATTATCATGGGAATAAATATAATGCAAAACGGAATAAAAATATACAATTTGTTTATTTACTTAAGTTGTCACGCAACAGCCTGCCCTTTTTAAACTATTACCGTCCTCGGTCAATATGTATTAGTAATCAGAGTTTAATGAAACTTTTTGTTAATAAAGCTATTTCAGCAATAGGTACAAAAGTCTGTTTCAAATATTAGTACTAGAATAAATAATGGTATTACTATATTTTCTACAATATAATATTATAAAGTATGTGATGATTATTGTAACATATTATTACATGTGTTTGGGGTTGTGCAAAAGGAAATGTAGTATAACAAAAAGATTAATGTTTATGTGATACATGATATGTAAGGTGAATTTAAAATGTAAGCAGCAATAGTAATATGTTTATCCTACGTGTTGATTCAAGAGAAATTAGGTTTCAAGGGTGGTGGTAAGTCCCACAATCAAATCTGATGTTTCACATCGAGCAATGTTAAGACTGTTGTTGTTTTATTATTAATGTATATCCTTAAACTATGGTTATTAATGGTTTTTGTTTGAATGCACCGTTGTTAATGTTTATCATATTTTGTAGTTGGAGTGTGACTGCTGCATTTCTTACAACTTATCAAGGTTTTACTTTGTATGTTACAAAGCGTCATATGTTTTTGTAAATCTTTTTTGTAGATTTTATTGCCACGTTTATTATGTATTAATATATTGCTTTTTATTTGTGTTAAAGTGGCAGAGCTATGAGCGTATCTCACACCAAATTGTTGTTATCCTTCTAAAGCTCTTTGTGTTGACGGCTCATTGCAGTATGTGTGAATTATCATATGCATAGTTTCATCATCTGCCCGTTGTACTGGTAGCTTCATGTAAGTTATGTCTTTTAGAGGTTCAAAGTTTTATTAGGCATTTGTTCCATTCACCTATAGTTTTGCTCACCGGCATTTTTGACATTAATTGTGCTTGTAAAGCCCGATCTACATTCTCTTTTGTTGTTACAAGATTATATTAAGTACCTTGAGTTTTAATGTAGTGTACCACTATTTGTCGCATTTCTTTGGTTTTCTGTTCATTTTCATTGTGTATAGGGATTAGTGTTAAGTTATTTCTTTGTTTCCTGTTTTAAAAGTAGATGTCTATCATTCCAAATCTGCTTTTGAAGAACCTAGTCACATTATCTGTGTTATAAGCGTTTTTTAACAACACGTGTATTGTCTTACTGTTACGGTTCAGTCTGACAAACTGTAGTGAAAAGGTGTCTGTGTCTTTCTCGGCAGTTCAGTTACTGGGGTGCCTGGATTTCATAGGTGTTAGAATTCCCATAATTTAACGCATGGCAGTCAATAGGTCTTTCGAAGATGTATTTTTTCTTTTGAGGGCTATTTCCACTGATTTAAGGGCCGTAGCTGCTGCTTAGATTATCGGTATAATATAGGGTTCCTTTATTATTTTGTTTGGATTCCTTGCATAAATGGTCATGTTAATTTCTTGCCTTGGTTATAATGGTCGGCTACCCTCTTCTGTTTCTTTAATTGGGATTTAATTTAGGGTCACTGCCACAACTGCGGCATCACACAGTTTGTGATACAGGGTCTTGTATTTAGTGTAGGGTGTGAAACATGGCTGTTCTTTCAAGAATTACAAAGGGCCAAACTTATGAAGGATTGTCTTTTATTGGTGTGCATTTATTGGTCCTTTAATCAAATTATCCATTCGTCTTCTATTTTTTAAAATATTATATACTCAGATTATTTTTATGTTTGTCAGGTAGGTGGCTGCCGTTGCAGCCTCTGTATTTTGATAGTATATGGCTCCATAGCTTGTGTATGGAACAACACGTTTATGTAGAGTAACATACAACTGTAATAACATACACGTTGTAGCTTTGGTAAGTGCCTAACCTGATGTCTCCACGCGACGCTGAATGGTAACGCCGCGAGTCTCGATAGTGAAGGGACTCGCAATGGCGGCGAAATCAGGATTAGCTATACCAAGTTGAGATGAAGTTGAAAGAACTAATTGACTAAAGGTAAAGTGAAGTGGTTATCCCTGGACGAGCTGGCTTGGGAACAAGCGTCCTCGCTTCAGAATCCTCGGGGGGCCGACATCGAAACTGACGGCACGGGTGTGGCAAGCTCAAGTGACCCCTAGCCAGGGGAGACGAGCGCCATCTCCCCTTAATACGGTAATCGAACTTGATGCTTCAACGACTTGCACAAGGGCGTGAGTGCAAGAACGTTGCATAAGCGGAGACCCGGAACCGGTACTGACCACCTGGTTAAGAGGATAAGGCTCTTGAATCCTTTTCTTTAGGTAAACGAAACGCATGAAGTACATTGCGATTGGGGGCAGCGGGTTGTTTTGGTCAAATGCCCGATACTTTGCGCAACTCCTGCTTACATGAGAGCAGATGAACAAAAATCTGTCAATGATTACAAGCAGGAGCGAAAGGCGAATAAGCTTGAAAAGTGCAAGGACCAACTGACTGACTCTCGCATGGACCCCAACGGGAGCAGCAGGGCCCTTTGTAATGTTTCAAAGAAAAAATGACCCTACTGAGGACAAATAAGGACCACGGTCCAATTGCGATCGGAGCTGAGCCTGTCTCAGTTCAAGACCTGAAGCGTGGAAGTGCCAGGTCAAGGTATAGTCGCCATAAGTACAACACGGCCGGCCAAGCTGCTTCGTTAAGATCGTGAACTGAAAAACGGACGGTACGGAAAGCCTTTCTCCACTGAGATCGGGTGCCCTTACATATAAGTCCGAAGTAAGGGATCGAACACGAGGCAAAACTTGACTGGTAGGCTGAGTGCAAAATTTTGAAAGCAGGTGGCAATGCAAAGTATTGCTGTCTATAAGAATGTGCATTACCATTTTTGGAAAGAATGCAAAGTTCGAAAGCTAAGAAAGTCTAGCATACAAAAATTGTCAACTGCCTATATTCGAAAAAGCTCCAAATACAAACGTATATGCGTAGGCACGATCATTTTACTTGCTGACCTCCCTTTGAATGCAACCTTGTCCCAAACTGCACAAGGAAAGGATTTTTCCTTCGGCAACCTTGACACGGTCGGGACCGATGACTTTTAGTTCGAAAGACGAGTATGAGAGACCAAGTAAAAATTGGCCTTAGGGATTTGCGCCCCTACTCACTTCATAGCAAACGACGCGGCTCCGGGCGGGAGCCGACGGACACGCCGCCTCGAGGTTTCCCGTGGATGCGATCATCGTCAAAGCTGTCTACGAATGGTTAGACCTGGAATGGCTGATCAAGAGTCGAGGCAGCTGGTAATTGTAACGAAAGTGTCTGTCCCGGACTCCGGCTGTATCGATCATAGAGACTCGATAAAATTTACCTTCGGGTCTCCTTGGAGATGCAGCTGGTACGTACCAACGGGCGTCTAAATTTTTCCAAAGTCGGACCTAAGGCGGGTCTAGTAGGATGCAGATGGGTAGAATTTCAGATTTCCTGAGTAACTCTCAAGAGACTGCAAGCCCCAACCGGTGGTGATCAGTTGGAAAAAGGGAGCAGCGCCAGCCATTTACGGAGAACATCGCTGTGCACTTCTTCGTGCGTCGCTAATCCTCATGTAATAACATACAGCATGTGCTTTTTTAAATATAAAGCCAAAAAAAAGTTGTTCTTGTTATAATCATTTTTATTTATTTAAATTTTCTTTTTTTGTTGGTTATAGTTTATTTTTTGTTTTTTTTTTGTATGATTGGCAGCGGGCTACTCACTAAAATGCCACGCAAAAAAATGCACCTTGCATAAAGTTTTAGTTTATATATCTTCATTTAACTTATTATGGGGCGGGTACTTGTTGACTTCATGTGTTTTGGCGTAGCGGCTCACTTTGGTGGTAACTTGACACTTCTGAGAGCCANTGATGTGCAATAACTAAAAACAGACATACTTCATATGAATTTTAAAGATAGAACTAAACAGTAAAGTATTATTAAGAAAAAGGATTACGTGATATCTGTGCTTATTAATATAGTGTGCATATGTGACGGTAATTATTAACTAAATGTCATTCGCTCATTGCTTTTACAAAGCTTCAATATATAATCTGAAAATTAAGTGATGTATTTTTCGACGTAAAATGTGGCTTGTTGAATGGTAGGGTTCAATGATTGAGTTCATTTTATGTTACTTTTGATCCTTTGTCGTAAATCGCTGATTTTGGCACGGGTTGTCTTTGTTTCTTAAGTTTGTGTACAGCGTTGTCTTGTGCATCTAATTACATGTCTTTGATAATTCATTGACTGAGCTTTTTGTTGACAAAATGGGTGAGTCAATTTAATAATCATGAGTCCATTTTTAACTTTTGGGGTGTATAGCGGTATAATGGTGGCAGTATCAAACTCTGTGTCTTCTTTATAGATCTAGCCTTATATGTTGCAGGTATTATTTGTTTTCCTTCAATTCCGACATAAAGTTAAGTCAGCTTGTGTGCTTTTGTTTCTTGTTCTATGGTTACTCGGGGCTCTGCGTTTAGTGGGTTGGTGGTGCGTTCTATTAATTTTTTCGAGATACTACGTTTCATAGTTTTCTTAAAACAGCTTTTTTTAATAATAGTAGCTTTAATGATGTTACGTATTAAAATAAAAACAATAGTTCATTTCACTTCTTACTTTGGGGTTCATATTTTTTTCATTTAATTAGTTATATTTTGTACATTTTATCCTATATCTGCTCATGCTTGTTTATTAAGGTTGAGTTCTCCAATCGATTTCATAGCACCATGGAAGCCATTGGTGCCATTTGAAAGTTCATGTAGTACAGTTAAGTTCAAGCTCACTTCTAATTGATATGTATATTGTATCTGAATGATAATCTTATGTTCACTGGTTAAAGTTACTTTGTGTGTTTTTCGCGTACATCCATTATTTATTTGTAAGAGACCTATACCTTTTACTCTTTCTTGTGAAACCGTTTTATTAGGACATATAATGTTTGATTCTTCTTTATAAGGTGTCAAGAATAACCATAAACTATCAGCTCGTAAGTAAATCCATTGGCCTTCGGTTTTTGGAATAAACATAATTTTATAGTTTTGAAATGCTTCCGTTCCAGGTCGTTATAACATAAGAATTTCACATTCGTTCATAGAATAGGGTTCTTCTGACAGTTCTATAGCCAAGCATATGTAACCGTATACGGTTTTATTACGTTGATTAAATGTAACTTCATTTAGTTGTTAATACGAATTATGGTCTGCTGCTACCGCTTTGTGAGGGTATGATGGTTTTACACAGATTGATTCATTTTCTCCCGATTTTGGTATCATGACTAGATGTAGTCTATAAAGATTGTAAGAGACTTAATCTACAAGTGGCAAATGTTACATTACCATGGTTCTATTATCTTGATGTACAACATCTCATTTGCTTAGAGTACTTATTCTACCAGCGTAAAGATTCTCTATTGGTGCTTAAAATTCTAGATTTCCTGCTAGGTTCTTTATATCCTGGGCTAAGGTTCTAATAATACTTGGAGAAAATAGCTTTGGATGTGCTTGACCTCTTTGTAGATTGTGCAAGATGTCAATCAGATTTTTATGGGGACGAAAAATGTAATCTAGCTTCAGTTCTTCTAAGGTAAGCTGATAAATGTATCAGATATCTGTCGAGAGTAAAATCTTGTCTTGAAGTCAATATATCAGCAACTTGTTTTAGAATATGCTTATGGCGTTTCGTAGTATTTACAGTTTTTTGAATGCAGCCACGAAAATATGGCTATTTTGTTCGTACAATTTAATACATTCCCTTTGATCGGTATGCGAATTGTTGATGTTAGTGTTTATAATAGTTATATCGTCTTCTGTGACTAAACTAAAGAGTCCCTTATCAATACTTCCAATAATTTCAAAAGGTGTCAGTCTTTCTATTCGTATGCTAAATGGTTGAATAATGTTATCTCCCGCATGAGTTCCCACAGTATTTATTATGTTGAATAATGTTGCTTCAAGATTTGTCAATCACTTTGTTTCTATATTTAAGAGGTCCATTTTTTAAAAATAGGAATAATAAGGATAACCAATCTGTGCACTACAATATCAAAAGGTTTCATTTAATGTTTGAGTAGGTGTGTGTTCTAAAATAAATTGATTAATATCACCATCTTTCAATCAGCTCTGTGAATTTTTCTAATATCAATTCGTTCATAGTATATTCCAGGGTTCGTTTCAAGTGGTTCTATGCTGTAGTTACCATGACTAGCATAGTTTAGATATGCGCAACCTTCCAGCACTATTGTCATTAAGATGAGCAATAGAACCCGCATCATTGTGTTCTTTGCTTTCTAGAAGATATGTAGAATATACTTCTTACAAGGATACTATTATTAGGGAACTAGTTTTAATTTATTTGTATGTTTTCTTATGATTTTACCATTGGTTCTTTCAAGTTACACACTATTTTCCTCTAAAACTGTTTTAAACTTCAAAGACTTGTTATAATAGCGATAAAATTTATAGAAACGTACTTCTTTTTTAAACCAAATGTAATCTTCTGGCTTAACATTTAGAGGCTCAAATTTTTTATCATATTTTTTGTCTGCATGAATTTTTATTTTTATTTGTTGATTTTTTGCTGCAATTTGCATTTTTCGAAGTAGCTTAATAAGAGCTTTCAAATACAATATGTAGGCTTGTAACTTTTTGTTTTTAGGTATCTTTAAAGGCAACCTGGCTAGTCTCCCAAATACTAATTCATAGGAAGTAAAACGTGTTGCTGCATGCACACTCGTGTTGTACGTGATGGCTGCAAATTTAGTTGGACTGTCCCAGTTATCATAAGTTTGAAAGTAAGTTCCTATAAAGTGAGCTAGTAGAGCATGACTTTGCTCTAGTGATCTGTTTGTTTGAGGATGATATACTAATGTAGTTAGATAATGTGTCGTAAGGGTTCTCATGAGTTGGTCCCATAAATTGGACATAAATGTTGCAAATCTGTCTGATACAATTGCTCAAGGCACACCGTAATTTAATATTAGATTTTGTACGAGTGCATCGGCAAAAGTACTTAATCTAAGGTTTGGTACAGGGACTAATATGATGTACTTAGCCAAATTACACTGTATGGTTAGCAAATGGCAATTACCATTTAAAGTTATTCTTAATAAACCGACGGTATCAATGGAAACTTTATCAAAAGCTCCGATAGGTGTATCTGTAAGCACCAAGGATTCTCTTGTTTTTATTCGCTCAATTTTTTTCTCCTAAGTTTTGCTGCATTTACGAACATAATTAAAAATATTCTTCCTTATTTGAGGCCAATAAAATCATTTTCATATTTTCGGATAAGTTTGTTTTATTCTTTTATAACCTCCAACAGGGCTCTCATGTAGGGTTTGTATTATTTTATTACCTTCTTTAATTTTTGGGGAATCAACTTAACCATAACAGACCGTAATTTGCATAGGTGTTTTATCACAAGTTGTTGATAACATTTCTGTTATCAATCCAGGTTCTAATTTAACTGGAAGATCTCCTTTTCTTGATATTATAAAAGTTTTAAGATTTTTTCTTAACAATATTTTTTTGAGTGATTTAAAAGCTTTTATAAGACTTTTTCAAGTTACTAAACTAGCAGATGTCTTATTGATAACGATTGACAGTATATTATGTCCTCCATAAGGTGTTATTAATATTTGGCAAACTTTTGGTTTCTTCGGTTTTAAATAACTAAAGTCAATACCTAGTGGTAATAACGTTGCTTATCAGCTTGGCTCTATCTACGTCTTTATAGTTGTGAGTTCTATTGCTATTGTCATATATTTTCTTAAAATTTTATTCTTATCAAATAGGGATTCAAAGTCTACTATACATCTTAATAGATCTGCAATTTTTTCTCTAATACAGAATCATTAAATTTATCAGTATCATAGGTGTTCATTTTGATCAATAAGTCCCGAATCTTAGAATTTGGCTTGTCTCCATCAGAAAATGTAGTTACTGATAAAAAATTTCTTGTTACTTATAACAAATCCATATCAGCTTGCTCCAGTTTATCATCGTCATTAGACTTGTCTTAGTATTCTTGAAGACTTTGTTTACATTTTTTCGTTAACTTTTGTATTGTCCTTGACGGTGTACCAAGGTTAATTATATCTCTAACTGGTAACTGTGGCATTTCCTCATTTCTGGAACTACTAGAACTCATTCCAGTGATTTCTGTATTCGTATTACTAGCGTGTGATGTTGAGGCTATAAATTTCGAAAAACTCACTTTTAATGAGCTAGAATCTTTTAATGTATATTTTGTGATATTTCTTAATATACTTGGTCAATATGCAGATGATTTCTGTGATTATAGAGATGTTTTTGTTTAAGTCCTTTGAGCAATCACACTTTGATCTAACTCTGGCTGCTCCCTGTTTTTCTTTTTTTCAACAAAAGGTCCTCCAGGGCCTCTGGCTAATTTAAGTACATCTGTTTCTAATTTGGCCACTCTCCCAGGTGTTTCCATTCCCACTGTCTTTTTCAAAGTTGTTAGTGGTGTTTTAGAATTAATAGTCGTTAAATTGGATGTTCCATCTATTCCTATCCTCTGGCTTTGTAATTCTGTTTTTTTTTTTTCCTCTATTTTCTCAACCCATTATCATAACTCTTAGTAATGGTAATCCATTGTTTATATTGTATGCCGTATGAAGAAAAGGTTCTACTAGATTTCTAGATAGTGAATCAGCATTGGTATTGAGTTTTCCTGGCTTGAATTTAAAAGTATATGCATAATCGGTAAATTTAAACATCCAGCTCATTAAACGCTGACGCAGATCTTTTCTTGTATGCATCCAATTTAAGGGCTCAGGATCAGCTACAAAAACGAATCTCTTTCCTAACAAATACGAACGAAAGTAATGCATTGCGTATAGTGCATCTAAGCATTTCTTCTCAGTCGTAGAATAATTTATTTCAGCTTTCTTTAGAGTTCTTAAAAGATAGGCAACAGGAAAGTCAAATCCATCTTTTTCTTGACTTAACACTGCTCCTATAGCGTAGTCAGATGCTTCCGATGTCCACTCAAATGATTTACTAAAGTCGTAAAATTGAAAAATAGGCTCTTGACATAGATGGTCTTTTAGTATTTAAAAACGCTTTACTGGCACTTCAGTTTTTAAAATTTTTATTCCTTTTTTAGTAAATCTCATAATGTCTTAGCTTTTTTTAATAAATCTTCAATAAAGCCTCTAGAGTATCCTGCTTATCCTAAATGTTGTCAAATATTTTTCATAGTTTTTGGTTGAGAAAATTTTCTAACTGTCTTTATTTTTTTAGGGTCTGGTTTAATTCCTCGTTGACTCACTATATGCCTTCGAAATATTACTTCTTTCTGTAGAAACGTAACTTTATCTGGCTGGTGTACCATATTTGCTGATCTTAACTGGTTAAAAAGTAATTTATCTTTACGATTATGATCTACTAGATTATTTGCTTACATAATTATATCATCTAAATACAATAACATTTCAACGTTTAATTAACCTCTTAATATAAAACCCATTAGTCGTTAGAACGTGGCAGGTACATTCTTTAAACCTTTGAGCATCCGTCTGTTTTAATAATGTCAATGGGGTGTCGTAAATTCTGTTCTATATTTATCATCTTCAGCCAAAAGGACTTGTGAAATTCCACTTGCTAAATCAAAAACTAAGAAATATACGGATTCTCCGAACTGGTCCATAATATCTTTGATATTGGGCAATGAATATGCATCACCAATAGTCTTTTTATTAGGTTCTCGGAGACCAATCACCATCCTTCATGTTACATTTCCATGGCTATCAGATTTTTTTTAAACAATACAGAGGGGTAAATCATACGGTTATAACAAAGGCTCTATTATTATATCATTAAGTTTTTTGCTGCGTGCTCTTTTAAAACTTTTCTATGTACCGATGGGTGACGATATTGTTTAGTGTAAATAGTAATGTTATTTTCCGTCGAGATTTTATGTACAACAATATTAGTTCAGGTTATGAGGTCTTCTGGTGGCAAAAAGATTTATGAAAATTCAGAAATTAGCCGATAAATATGGTCTCTTTCTTCTAAATTTAAATGATCGGTGCGCACAAGTTTTTTTAAGGTTTTCTATTCTATCTTGTTTTTTTTTGTAAAGAAGTTTCCAATATTCGCTACCAGTTTCAGGATCAAATTCAGGTGCAATATATTCGAAGGGTAAAATTTTTCTTGGATCTATTTCAATCGTCATATCATCTTTATTCGTGTTAATCGCCTGAATATTACATTGACCGTTTAAATTTTGTACTATTTCTTCTCCTAAATATACGTCATCCCGCTTTACGTTGACTCGTGGTAAGTATACTTCAGTTAAAATAGTGTTAATTCAGTTAATTCTTACTACTTGACCTGTTCAAGCCTCGATCGCATTTAAAGTTGGCTTATTAGAGATTTTTCTTTCCTCATTAAGGCAATGTTGTTTTACACTAGGTGCATATTCACTCTGTTTACTAGCATGGGATTGAAGTGTATCTTGGTCGTTTAATTCATTATTTTCTCTGTGTATCCCGTTCTTATGACTTAATATTAGTAGGCTTTATAAAATAATCACATATTTCTGATAAAATCAATCAATGAAATTCATCTTAAAACCTAAAATCAGCTTCTGTGTCTCCAAATTTTTCGTATTTAGATATATTTGACCTTTCAAGTGGACCTACGATGTATTTATCATAGAATTTTGGTTGGTCAATTTCATCCTTAAGGCTCTCTGTATTTTTGTTAGTAGTGAGAGTGGTAGCTTAAATTTAATTTTCCTGTGCTTGTTTTTTAAGTTTTATTGCTTTTTGGTATTTTCCATCCCTTTCTAATTGCTACACTTTTTTAGAGTTTTTTTAAAAGGTATGGAGTCAATTACATCAATATCTAATAAAATATTATCGTGATAGTACAATAATGTAGCTCGCCGTTCTTTACATAAGTTTCAGCCCATAAAACGGCCATCTTTGGTGAGGAAATCGTTAGGGATGGAAAATTGTATTGTTTTCTTGTATAGTCATGTACGTTATTCCTTTAGTTAAAACTGCGTAAGGGGTAATTCTGATAAGATAATTAATTTCACTAGTCTCTACACGAATATATGGGTGCAACTGATCTAATTTAATCAGATTTGTGGTGGCATCATTATCAAGCATGAGTGTGATAAAGCGATATTATTCTTTTGGGATTGACAACCTTATGCTTTTAGGCTCGTTGGCTACACCAAGTCCCTGGCACGTACCGATGTGGACAATTTAGATTATGTTGCTATGTTTTTAATTCAAGCTGAAACATTTCGTGTAGGGGTTGAATTCTGTCTTTGGGGGCTCACCTCCGAACGACGATGGGGGTGAGCCGCACGGGAGTGAAAATGATGTGGCAAACGGTCATCTTCTGTTTGGTACTGATTTTAAAAATTCTAATTCTGATGATTTGTATTAAAACTTCGTTAGTTATAACCATTATAATTATATTTGTGGGGGTATCTATTAGGGTTCTGATCTCTGCTTAGGTATTCTCGATTATTCTTAGGGTTACAATTAGCATTTCTTTGTGTGTTATGATTGTAAGGATTTTTGTTACAATATTGTCTGAAATTATTCTGATAATAATTAGAGTACCTTGGCTGATTTTAAAAATTCCGATCTCTACCCTGATTCTGGTAATTTCCTCAGAAATTTTGTCTATTACCATATTGTTGACATTATCTATTATTATTTTGATATTTATTATACTGCCTATTGGCGTACTGATTCTGATTGTCGATCTGCTGTTTATTAACTTGTCTTATTTAATGTGATGAAAATGGCTGGTCAGGGTACCTATTCTGTTGTGGGTATGGGTTACTAAGATAATTTCTAAGATCACTGTGAGGTAGTCCTTGGTATCGTGTGTTCAGGATTATACCCACTCTTATTTGGCTAGAAAAGCAGGTTCTTTTGCATCAACCTGTCTTACTGCCATGCTGGCTTATCATAAGTGCTAGTCCTTTTATGAACATATCTAATACTATGTCGTTTATAGCGGTCATCACATGCGCGTTCAATGTATTGCCTTCATCTTCCACCAAGACCTTTTTAGCACCACTCAGCAGTAGGTTTACGTAATCATAATAATTACCAACTGATTGACCTTGTCGTTGGCGCACGTTCTGCAGCAAAGTGTGGTTAAAAGCAGTGGTATTTCTTGTCACGTATCTTTTTTTTAAATGGGTTATAAATGCTTCCAGGTTTTCTACATCTTGGCTGCTTACGCTTATACGTGTGGCACCTCATCGATTCTGTAATACTGCTCTTTTAAATAAATTTTTTTTACCATCTCTGACCCAGCTTTCTTCGTTTCGGAAATCTTGTATTAATTCCTTTAGCAAAATATTTTTCCCATTTAATACAGAGATAGATTTAATCACATGTTTTGGCATTTCTTTGTGTGACGCAAATAGTTTTTCTTGTTTAATATTATAATGCTACACAGATCACATACAAAAAAAATTTTTTTGTGAATTTTTTCGTGCGGTGATAGACACTCTTGGTTTGAAAATTTTGAGTTACATTTATCACACTAATAAAATTTTGCATCCATGATGGTGTATCTGAAAACATATAACAAAAAACGAATTGTTTATAATTACATAAATCTGGGTACTAGACGGTACTGAAATTCGCCTTTTTGATGAAAGATAAAATTTGCAAGAGAGTATAAAAATAATAATGCTACACAGATCACATACAAAAAATTTTTTAGTGTAAATTTTTTCGGGTGATGATAGACACTCATGATTTAGAAATTTCAAGTTACATTTCTCACACTGATGAAATTTTGCATCTATGATGGTGTATCTGAAAACATATTACAAAAAACGGATTGTTTATGATTACATGAATCTGGGTACTAGACGGTACTGAAATTCGCTTTTTTAATTAAAGAGAAAATTTTCAAAAAAGTATAAGAATAGTAATGAACTATAGAATAGTTTTTTTGTTACTCTAGAATCTCATTCCAAAAAATATTTTTATTTTCAATCTTATTTTCTGATTCAATTTGGATAAAAATTTTTTTTGGGTTTCCACATCTAGACAATGCAACATTTAATTGCCCATGAAAAAATAATGGTTTTCTAAGGTATAATACTAAGGCATCAAAACTTTTTTGACCTTGAGATTTATTGATAGTCATAGAAAAAGCTAAGGTAAATGGAAATTGTTTTCTGTACAATATAAACGGTAGCGAATAAGAATTGTTTGTTTGTAGTGTTATTCTTGGAATACAGACTTTATTACCTTTTTCTTCACCTGTGATTATTTCAGCTTTGATGTTGTATTCAAATAATTTTGTAATTCATAATCTTGTACCGTTGCGAAGTCCTTCAGATATGTTCAAGTTTCGTATTAACATAACAATAGCGTTAATTTTTCAATTCAATTCATGTGGAGGAAGACCTTCTTTAATACTATTTAAATATTCTGCAGGGAAATTAATACAAATATTATCGTCTGATTTATCTACTGCTTTGTGAGTTGCTTTATCAATACTATAGTACGTAACTAATGCTTCTACCATATCATTTAAAATTTTTTTGTTTAAAAAATAAGTGTATTTATTGTGAGATGTTAATATAGCTTTACTTATAAAAGAATCATCATCATTATTAAAAATTCTAGAACATACATCATTTGTTTTCCATGTCTGAGGAATTATAAAAGTTTAAATTTTGCCTTCTCCTATATCCAGTAGCAATGAAGAAAATTTTTTATCAATTGAACGTATATTATTTTTTAAATAAAAAATATTAAATAAAGGCCAAAAAT
>NW_019384230.1:894533-906571 GCF_000648655.2 Copidosoma floridanum | reverse complement strand
ATATATATATATATATGTCTCTAATATAAGAGTTTGTTTGGCGCATTTATGTGCAATGAGTTTGCTTTAATTTTCATAGATAAACATCTGCCAAAGAAACAATAAGTGTAATATTTGTATGCCCAGAAACTAAAGTGAGAAGGTGTAAACAAGTGCGCTTGTATCTAATCATCTGCTTTAAACAAGGGAGTAAACGGCGTTGGGATTTTTCATATGTCCTGCGTAGGCACATATCCTAATTGCTACGCTACCGTAATGTAGGGTGTGATTTAAAACTCTCTTTTTCTGCGTTTAATGAAAGTATTTGCCTTCTGACGCACTTGAATATGCTGTCACTATATCTACTCTGGACTACTGACTAGTTAACGTATTTTTAACAGTGTATGGATCTGTGTTTCTATTTCTATGCTTTTTTGCGAGCATGTGACAATGCAGGCACTGACGCCTTAATGCCAATTACACTGTATGTATTAATACTGTACTTATATGCCTGCTTATATAAGGTATTGGGTCCTGTTTTTTTTAAATTTACTATTGTAATACATTACTAAAATTTTTGGGCTGTGACCTTAGAAAGAATAATATTAAGTGTTCTTTATGTGCACCGTGCAATTTATGTGCCTATGTAAATTATGGAAATTTGGTATTTAATTATTAATTAATTCCATTTTTTTTTATACATCTGAATCTATTAGTAGCTCCTGCACAAGCAACTTTTTACCACTTTTCTTATCACTGGCAAATTTAGGTGGCAAAGGTTCCATTAAATATTATTTTATGAACAATTGTGTGTATATAAGTGAAATTTTTAGCTAATATGAAATCGCTCGTCGGAATCAACCACAATGAGTGATCCAGAAGCCCACGTGCTTCACATCATTGGCTGATAATAACTCTGTTATATTCAGTGTTCATGTTAAAAAATATCCTTTCTTTTATTTTAATAAATTCAGATACGTACGGAAGGGAGTGTTAGATGTGGTGTTAGCGCTCGTAACTAAATTATTGCGCATGTGCAGCAGCAGGAGGACGAAACGCTGTGACGCTGCACTTCAGCATTAAGTAGCTTCGGTTTTTGTTCACTCTCGCGCAGTCAGCCAGTCTGTTCATACACGCATTCTCTGCCTTCGCATTTCTCTTTACGTTTTAGTTTACTTTTTCAGTTCGCTAAAGTTTTGTACTCAAGATAGTAAAGTATAATGATAGTCCAAACTTAAGATGGTGTAAATAAACGTGTTCAACATAATTCTATATTTCAAGTGTGTTTTTTTTATTCGCCAAGTCACCTGCCTAACCCCATACTGCTAACAATAACACAAGTTCCAATGACCACACAACTTAAAGCACCTACTGGTTGCCTTATAATTCAATGAAAATTCGAACAGAAACACAAATGCTGATTACTTAGCAATGCAGAGCTCTTTAAGGTGGGTTTCTACATTACTTAACCTCTAAATAACAGTGTTACCAATCTTGATTAAATGGGGCAAGCCCTAATAAGTAACGCTCTTTGAATTAATAATGGAGTGTTCAAGTGCCTCAAATTTCCTGGTAATTAGAACTTATTTATTTTTTAATTCTTTATTATTCAACAAAGTAGTATGGAGGTGCTCTATGTTGTGTCATGATTAGCACGTGTGTTATTTTAATTATTTCATTAACTAACAAAGTAGCTAAGAAGCACTAAAGATTGTGTGGTAATTTGCGCTGGTGTTGTTTGTATAATTTAATTAATTAACAAACCATTTGGTCAGTACCCAAGGTTGCCTGATGATTGGCGCTTGTTATTTTGTTTATTAAATTAGTTGACGAAATGACTAGACAGTGCCCTGGAGAGCCTATGGATTGCCGCTTGTGTTATTTCATCGATATTAATGATTGATGAGGCAGCTAATAAGCATCTCGGGTTGTGTGGTAATTGACCATTGAATTATTCTAATTGACATATTAAATAACAAGCTAACTACTAAGCACTTAAGATTGCCAGGTAAGTGGCGCTTGTAGTATGTTTTTTAATTTATTAATTTCTAAAGTAGCCAGTAAGCACCCCAGGTTGTGTGGTAACTGACACATGTTATTGTATTCATTTTATAAATTAACAAAGTGGCCAGTAAGTTCCTCAGATTGTGTGGTGATTGGCACATGTGTTATTTTATTAGTTAACAAAGCGACTAGTAAGCACCCCAGGTTCCCTAGTCATTAGCAATTGTGTTATTTGATTTACTTTTTAATAAACGAAGTGGCAAGTAATCGCCCCAGATTGTGTAGTAATTGGCATTTATAATAGTTTAATTACTTTAGTAGTTAACAAAGAACCCAGTAAGCACCTTGGGTTCTAAAAAAATTTAAGCTTGTGCTATTTCTTTTATTTTGCTAATAAACACAGTTATCACCTTAGGTCGTGTCGTGATTATTGCTTGTATTATTTTAATAATTTTTTTAATTATAAAAGTGGCCGATAAAAGCCTTTCAATGTGTGGTGATTGGCCCTCGTGTTATTTTAATTTTTTTGTCAATTAACAAAGAGGTGACAAATCGCCTTGGAAGGTGTAGTGATTGGTGATTATACTTTTTTACCATTTATTTAGTTAACAAAGTGGCTTGTAAGTGGTCTGGGCTGTGTGGTGGTTGGCGATTGTGTTATTTTTAATATTTTCCTAATGAAGAACGTGGCCAGTAAGCACTTTATGTTGCCGGGTGATTGGCTCTTGTATTATTTTATTTATTTTATTAGTTATCAAGGGATCTAGTAAGCAGCCTGAGTTGTGGGATGACTGGCACTTGTGTAGCTTTATTTATTTTATTTATGAAGAAAAAAGGCTAGTAAGTAATTCAGGTTGTAAAGTCATCTTTGCTTGTGTTATTTTAGTTATTTTATAATTTAAAAAACCAGCTAGTAAGGACCCTAGATTGTGTAGTAATTGGCTCTCGTTTTATTTCAACTATTTTATGAATGGATAAAGTGGCCAGTAAGCACCTTGAGTTGTCTGGCAAATGGCACTTGTGCCATATCAATTGTTTTAATAATTAACAAATGTCCAGTAATATTTCAAGGTTGTGTGATCATCAGCACTTGTGTTATTTTAATTAGTTTATTAATAAACGAAGCGACCAGCAAGTGCCCTGAGTTGCGTGGTAATTGGCGATTGTCTTCTTTAAATTATTTTATCAACTAACACAGCGGCCAGTAAGCACCTCGGGTCTTGTGGTGTATTGGCGCTTGTGTTATTTTAATCATTTTATTAGTTAACAAAGCGACCAGTAAGAGCCTCGTATTATGTAGTGACTAGCGCTTGTATTATTTTAATTATTTTATCAATTAATCAAGTGACCGCAAAGTGAACTGGGTCGTGTGGTAATACGCCCTTGTGTTAATTTGTTAGGTAACAAAGCGACTTGTAAGCGCCTCAGGTTGCCTAGTAATTGGCACTTGTGTTATTTAATTTATTTTATCTATTAATACAGTGTCAAGTAATCACCCCAGGTTGTGTGGTAGTTGGTGGTTGTGTTGTTACAATAATTTTATTAATAAATAAAGCAGCCACTATGCATCCTCAGTTTTGGAGTAGTTAGTGCTTGTATTATTTTATTTGTTTAATAACTCAACAAATCGGCCAGTAAGCACCCCGGATGTTGTGGTGGTTGGCGCTTGTGATTTTTTTTTATCGTTTTTGTCAGAAAAGCTGCTAATAAGTGACCTAAGTGGTGTGGTAATTGGCGCTTGTCTTATTTGAATTATTAACTAACAAAGAAAGCGTCTATTCAGCACCTCGTGTTATGTCGTGATTGGCGCTTTTATTATTTTATCAATCAACAAAGCAGCTAGTAATCACCTCGGATTATGTTGTGATTAGCGTTTGTGTTATTTTGATTATTTTATCCATCAACAAAGTGCCCAGTAAGCGCCCCGGATTATGTGGCTTTCGGCACTAGTGTTATTTTAATTATGTTATTAATTTATAAAGTGACCAGTAAAAGCTTTCGGTTGTGTGGTGATTGGCAAAAGTGTTATTTTAATTATCTTGTTAACAAACAAAGTGGCCAGTAAGCACCCAAGGTTATGTGGTGATTGGAGTCGATCTTTAGATGACAAAACAATGCAAGCTGCGGCATAAACTTCAACCATCTTAGCTATTGGAGTTATAGCTGAACTGCCATCCTTGAAAAAAAATCTGAAAATTTTTTTTAAATAATACTGGATTAAAAAATAAGTATTAACGTACGAGAAAAATTAAAAAGGAATGTTTTAAAATAAAATTTGGTGCGTATAATCACGAGCATTGAGCTCCACGATTTGATTAAATAAGATTGATTGATAACGTTGAAGCAAGAGCAAGCGAGCAAGAGACGGTTAAATATATATGTGGCATATACTTGGTTGCAGTCAAAAGAGAAAAACTTGTATCGTCACTTGTTTTGGCTATGCGTTTAGCTATACAGCTTTAGTCAACATTTTTAATCCTCTTGTCGTAGGCATACGCTCTTCGATACGAGTCTTGCACTTTCGAAAAATGTTAGCCTGGTTCGATGGCTGGCCTTAGCTGGTCACCCTGATCAGTGCCAAAAAGTCTTCTTAAATCGTAGCATTGACGTTAGCAATCTCTCTACTTATTTTTGGCTGTGTATTGTGAATTTGTAAAACTACTACTAATTTCTTTTTTTTTATAATGACAAAGTTACAGGCCTCATTAATAGCATTAAAAGGTTGATTTTACAAGGTAATTAAATTCATGGATTTCTGCTATCTTTTTGGTCAGCTTTTGTACTAAATTCTCTAGTGACAAAACTTTAACACAACCCTCTGGAGGAGTTTTACTTATCAGATCCAGTGGAAGTTGAAAACTATCACTAGTGCACATCTCAGCTGAAGAGAACCTGGTCATTGTATGTTTGAAAGATCTGTAAGTTAACGAAAACGGTGAGATTAAAGAATCCTAATCTTTTTAATTTTTACTTCCAAATTTAGATGAATAGTTAGAAATCGTCTAATGTTGGTGTTCCACCCAAGCATTTAATTATGTGCGTAAAGGTATCGTTCGTGTTTTCTTGATTCTTAAAAGTTCTGATAATTTTTTTACAAGATAAGAATCGAAATTCGTATTCTTATCAGTACATATATCTAGAGAGACACCATGACGACAAGTTACTTCATTAACAAAGATGTAAGTTATTGTTTTTGTCTGCATGTTTGTTAAAAAAAAACAGCTTTGATCTATTTGGGAAAATTATCTATTACGATTTCGGAGATATTCATTGCCTAACGGAAAAGTAAAAAGTAGACCTAAAATATATATATCTGGAATCTCTTAAAAGGTACTCTAAATTTTAAACTCTAACTACACTAATTTCCTCATTTAATGCATCCCTCCTAGCAATACAAGTCATACACGTACGCCACCAATTCTCAAGATCCTTCTTGCCAGTGGCTCAGTGGAACCACTTTCTAATTTTGTCCAGTATCTTGTTAAATTCAATGTGTTCTCCTACAGATAATTTGTGCGCTCCTCGTAGAACTTTTTTTATCTTTATTCTTGGAATGACTGACTGTAAGGTCTAGATCGTTAAGCTTAAGGAAATCCATTCTTTATGTAAAACTCTATCGTTGTTAATGAATGCGTTCTATTGACTATAATTTACTTTCGTAAATTTGTCTTTGAATTCAACTTGCTGCCGATCTGGTTAAGTGTTATTTATCTTATTGTCAATAGTAATTTTTATTGCCTCATCTTGCATCTGATGTTTTGCTAGTATAATCCTGTTTCTTTAAAAAAACAATTAGACCAACTGTTTTATCCTCTGCTTTAAGTTTTTCTTCAACTTCATAGCACTACTTGCAGAATTTGTCTTCCTATGGTCATCTGTATTATTCATCTGCATTTTAATAAACTGTCTTTTTTCATAAAAATCTTAAGCTTGTACTGACTATATAAATAAATTGTTTATATAGCTAGCTGCCCATCCAACTTTTTAAATAATAAGAACCAAGGTAAGGTGTAATGATCTGTTCTAATTATAAATTCCTCTTAGTGTAAGTAACATCGAAAATGTTTAACTGACTCAACAACCACTAATAACCCCATACGAGTAAAATAATTTTTTTTTTTCAACATACTGTACACTCAATTATAATAAGCTCTAACTTGTTTCTTACCTTTTTGAGTCTGAGACAGAACTAAATTAATACCATGATCTAATATGTCAGTATGTGAGGTAAATATACAATTTAATCTAGGAAAAGTTTGAATGGTAGGAAATGTAAGAAGGTCCTTCAATTTTATAAATGCTACCCGACTTCCTCAAGACAATTGAAACTGTTTGTATTTAGTTGTCAAACTACGTAGAGATCTATCAATATTTGAAAAGAGTTTAATAAATCGTTTATAACACGAGCAAAATCCTAAAAGTTGACGTACGTTTTTTTGTTCTTAGAACCGACATTTCAAGAGTCCTTATCTTTTCTGGATCTGTTTTCTTTCCTTGTTCTAATACAATGTGGTTGACAAATAAAATTTACCTTTTAAAGAAATTACACTTCTTATTATTTATTCGAAGATAAGTTGTTTATAATCCAAGAAGCACATTTTCTAGATTCGCTAACAATTCTTCAAACAAGTCTGTTAATACTATAAAGTTAGCTTAATAAACTAAGCAGATTTTGTACAAAAATCCTTCAAGTACTTCTGCCATAAGTTGATGAAAAGTTGCTGGTGAATTACATAAATCAAATAGCATGACTTTAAATTGCTATAACACTTGTTTAACAGGAGAAGCTATGATTCCTGTATCTCAATTCTTAATTTTTACTTGCCAGTAGCGACTCCTCAAATGAAATGTAAAGAACCACGATCTTTCTGACAGTTTATTTAATGTGATATCAGATCGTGGTGAAGAATATAAATATTGTATCGTTGTTGTATTCACTTTCTGAAACTCAACACACAATTTTGTAAAACCATCTTACTTTTTTTTGAGAACGACTGTAGATCACTAGGTACTTGACGATCTATCAATAACTTCTTGCCTTTACATTTGTGTTATGAGAGAGTCCGATTGGTCTTATTTTTTTTCCAAGTGTATTATCCACTTTAAACTCAAATAAATCTCATTTTTTTACAACATTCTCATATTTAAAAATGTCTGCATATTTAACTAACAAACTTGCAAACTTCGACACCAGGTGATTATCTTACTCTTCAGAAGTTTGCTAAAAAATCTGTTAATTAACTAGAACATTGTCCTGTAGGTTCATACTCTGTTAAACAGGGGTATTGTCTAATATTTTTTTAAATGTCAAACTATGATTATTTCTGTGAAATCTATTTTCTCAAAGAAATTCCTTGCAAGAATACAATTATTAACTATATCTGCTACGTACACAATCATTTGATGCTCGTGTCTTCCTACAATCACAAATTCCCCAACTCTAAAACTCATAGCTACACCCTTACCTAATGAATATATTTGTGTTACAAAATTCATAAAAGTCTTATTATCTACTGAATTTTCAAACTTTAAATTGAAAAAAGTTACGTCAGCTCCAGAATCTAATGCAAAATTACAAATTTTGTTACTTATTGTATCTTATGCAAGTTCATTAGAATTTTTAATTATCTTTCTATTATTCAAGACTAAATGTAATAAAGCTGGCCTCTTAACTGTTTAATTTCCACCTGGAAGTTTCACAAAACTCAGTTTTCCTGCGAATTGAACGCATGCAAAAGATGATATTTGTACTTTACGTGTCCCTTATTTCCGCAATTTCAGCACTGAACAGTGGCCATATTTGAAGACTTCCTTTCCTGTCTTACTCCTGAATTAAGACCTTATTGCACTGCTTTGTATGATTCTGCAATAACATTATTCCCTTAAAGTCTTAAATAGTAGTAAACGGGCACTAAAGATGAACTACTGAAAGTAACTTTTGTAAATCAGCAGCTAAAGTTAAAAAATCTTCGTCAAACTTGTGTATTATATTCTGCAGTTAAAAATAAAATGTTACTGCAAAATATTACTCCTTAAAACGAGCCTGGAGCTAGGAAGTCAAACCTAACAGACCCTCTGACCCTGAAAAGTTTTTAAGAACAGATTTGCCTTTCCACGTCAACAATGAAGTGAAGCAATTATTTTCTTGTTGTCATCCCAACTATTTATCTTTGCGATCATACTTAGCTGATTGTAGAAATCTCAACAACACATATAATAAAAATAAAAATAAGTGATGATTTATTAGTATTATCCATTAATACATAAAGGGACTGTTTATTATCAGAAGTTTGTATTAAAAAGTAGAAAGTTTTTGGTGTCTCAATGTTTTTTTGTTAATGAAATTATATAACTACGTACTTCAAAAGGTCATATTAGAAAATTGCTGAAACCATGAGAATTTTACCATGTAAATACTACTTATTATTTAATAAAAAAAAAAAAAATAACTATTTGTTTAAAGATAGTAAATAGAACAAAAAAAAAGATCTTTTTATCCCTTGTCAAGTCTGTTACAAAGGTAGTAGACTTTTAAAGTCATAGAAGTGTATTTCTTAACGCTTACATTTTACGGCAGTCCTTGGATAAAATCAATTTGTGTTCTTCATCTAAGGCTTATGACACTGTCAAAGTCTATAAGAGTAAAATGCCTGTGAGATTGATAGTCTCTTCTCTTAGATCAGTCCATATGGTTTGTATAAGTGAGCCTATGGCTTTCCTAATGCATTTCTTTAAGATCATTGCGTTAAGAATTTCTATAAAGAATGTCATCGACTTCGTCAACTTAATAATCCTTGTGGTTTTTCCTTAGTTTTATTTAACGTAGGACCACTTTATACCCATTTGCCTTTTTTAACTGGTCAGAAGTTGTGTTAGCAGCAAGCTGAGCGCTCTTGTAAATCTTTTGACAATAGAAAAAAAAAATGTTTAAATTGTTTTGACTTTTAAATTGTTTCCAACTTTTATTTATTAAATCAGATAACATACTGTCAGACTTGTGGCACACCAATGAGAGATTGTTGCTTCCCGTAGATTACTAAAATAGTACTGAAGTCTTTTGAGACTGCGATTATTCTGGGATGTGGACAGTCTATTCTCATTTATATCAGAATCGTAGGTGATTGTTTTATAATTACTAATAATAATTATATTTAACAGATACTGAGACTCTTCGGAAACTTTAATTAACTCATCCAGTTCATATTTAATCAAAAAAGAAATTATTCAGTCCACTTCTTAGATACTTTAATTACCAGAATTCCTGAGGCTGCATATATATGTATTTTCGTCATCCCCGAGATTAAAGTTTGTTGTTTACGTTCACATAGTAAGACGTAAAGCGACAAATGTACGGCTGCTGGATTTCTTTGCGTCCGCTGAGCGTGGCGCTTCTACGAGGTCCGTGCTCTCAAATGCACACTGATTATCTATCTATATATATGATATTTATAACGAATATTGGCATCTATGTATATGTGGCAGTCAAGTGTTGTGTTGTAGTTGTATTTTTTTTGACGGCCAGATGCATGTGCGCATTGTCTTTTCACCTTTTTAATGCCTTCTGCTATCTGCCTTTATCGTTGCGTCGAGTTGGTTCACGCCTATATTAAATCTAGCGTTGCCCGTTTTTTCACCTTCTCTTACTTATCGTTTACCGTATGATACGTTTCTCGTCTCTTGTGTACGTGTAATCGAAATAAGAACTACGTGTTTTTTTAACAAAATTAATTTCAAGTTTAGAGTTACTTGTAGGTAAAGGTGAATAAATTTTCATGGCTACTAGACTGCTACCTTGAAAGTCTCGTGCTCAATATGAAAAAGCACATATTCAATACATGGACAGGAAAACCAAGAATAAAGTATCGTTTAATGAAAGTTTTTTTTTAGTGGACTTTGAAGAACTATCAAAAGAAATATGTATTCTAGCATTCACTGTTGAATTATGAGTATGTTTTTTTGTGATCGATCAGTCGGTCTAAATATTGGGCACATTCGTTTATCTATCGTTTGTTTGTTCGCACTTCATTAGGACCTCAGTGTATAGGATCAATGCTTATAAGAAACGCACGGTTCACTGAGCAATTCATTTTTCCCTGCGTTAACTAAATCAACCTATTAAACAAACTTTCCTATACGGGATAACGAGGAATCGTATACGTCACTCGGCCGTAAGGTGGCTGATGGACGGCCACGTGACGTAATATACTAATATCAAACTTATATCGCAAACAATTCTCACTCTAAAGCTTGTAACATTTGAAGCAATGAAGATAAGAAAACACTTTTCTGTATTTTTTTTTCTATTAACATGCTTTAAGCGCTTAACCAAGTGTTAAGGACGGCTCCCACTAATCTTGAGATCATAAAAATACATCCTTTTCGAGGTATGAGAGTTAAAAATAATTTAAAAGCTTGAGCGTTAAAAATGCGCTTAAGCCTTAAAAACTATTTAGTTAAAAAATATAATAGTATATATAAATTAAGGTGAGTCTCTGTCTACCCAAGGAATCACAAAAACCATTTAAAAAATTTATCGCGATAATACCATCACGATATACCAATGATCAATATTAAGCAATAACCTAAGAAAGTTTTAAAAAACCTGTAGACGCATCTACAAAAACTTAAAAAATAATAAATCATGTATACCGTAACTATATTTTCAGGGCTGATAAAATGAAATAACTACAATAGTATATTTCCCGTTCTCAAAATCTGAGTGTACTAAATATTTTATTGTAGAAAATACTGTACTAACAAAAATTACGATTAAATCTATTGAAAACAGCTGTACGATACCAATAGTAGTGAGGAAAACAAAATTACCAATAATTACGCACAACAGTAATAGCACGATTTATCTACTAAAATTTATTATTCAATAATTTTGATTTAAAAAATGACTAACAATTGGTGACATTTTAATGAAATCTGGTGTTGCAAGCTACATGCCATAAATTATGCCTAGACAAACAGTAATGTTAGTAAAAACATATAATAATAATATGTTCCAACAGTTTTTGTCTTCCAAAATTGTCAGTTTCAANGAAGAGTTAAGATAAATGGAAATCGTTTTCTGTACAATATAAATGGTAGTGAAGAAGAATTGTTTTTATTGAGTGTTATATTTAGACTCAAACTTTATTTCTTTTTTTTTACCTGAGATTATTCCAGCTTCGATGTTGTATTTAAATAATTTTGCAATTCATAATTTTGTAATTCATAATCTTGTACCATTGCAAAGTCCTTCAGATATATTAAAGTTTCGTATGAACATAACAATAGCGTTGATTTTTTAATCTCATTCGTGTGAAAAAATACCTTCTTTACCACTATTTAAATATTCTGTATTTATTGTGAGATGTTAATATAGCTTCACTTATAAAAGAATCATCATTATTGTTAAAAATTTAAGAACATATATCATTTGTTTTCAATGTCTGAGGAATTATAAAATTCTTAATTCTGCCTTCTCCTATATCCAGTAGCAATAAAGACAATTTTTTATCAATTCAACGTTTATTATTTTTTAAATAGAAAATATTAAATAAAGGCCAAAAATTCGAAAATTTTATGGTTTCTTGAACAATAATAATGTTGCTTCGGTTTTTTACTACTGGGAGAATTTGACGAAAGTTTCCACCTAAAATTATTTTATTTTCAAAAGGCTTATTACCACTAGATAAATCTTTTAAAGTCCTATCAACGATTTCTAACGCTTTTTTCGGTATTATAGAAGCTTCATCCCTAATAATTACTTTGACATTACGTAATTTTTGTTTATCTGGCTCAAACTAAAAGAATGCACTTCCTATAGTGCTTAATTCCAAAGAAAGTCTAAAAGTTCTGTAAGTGGTAATTCCCTTTGGAAGCAGAATAGAAGCAATACTTGTCCAAGCCATTGTAAGAATTTTTTTTCAATTGATATGAAATAATAAATTAATCTTTTGTATAGAAAATTTCCTCCAGATCCACCACGACCATCGATGAAAAAAATTTTTTTTTTTAATTTTATTACTTCTTGAAAAATTCGACGTTGATCATGACTGAGTTGT
>NW_019384230.1:876554-888217 GCF_000648655.2 Copidosoma floridanum | reverse complement strand
CTGACCGAGAATACCAATATTTAGGAAAAATTTGTCATAACAAGCTGCACAACACTAAACATGCCTCACCATACAGTAAAACTATAATAAGTTTGTTATCGAAAAAACTATAAAAAAATACGTAGAGTTAGTAAAAATTAATAATTACTAGCTGCACAAGTTTCAACAGTTTTTGTCTTCCAAAATTGTCAGTTTCAAATGTTATGTCACAAAAATGAAAAAAAGTACGGAATTTCAGGGCAACTTCCTTTATTCTAGTTGCACGCCACTAATAAAGCCTCAGCATCCAAAAAGATTATTAATTACATGTATTGGAAACAAGTTTCAATCTTTTCATATTTCCATATTCTTAATTTCAAGGTTTTAATCGAAAAACTGACTGAGAAGTACGCAAATTAAAAAAATATTCATAATTACAAGCTGCACGCAACCAATAATGCCTCAACATAAAGTCATTTAATTAGGACATGTAATAGTTAAAAGTTCTAACAAATTTTATCTTCTAGAAGTATTAATTTTAAGTGTTTCATCGTGAACAAAAAAACCAGAAAAACAGATAGATAGGAAAAATTTATTAACGCAAGCTTCACGCCACTGTTGATAATTGAAAATTTTGTAATATGACTTAGTACGTAGAATAGTGTCACGTACGATGTCATAGCTACACGTTCATGCGCCCTTTTTTTTGGAGCCTACTAAAAATGATAAATATAGAATCCTGTGCAACAATAGTCATTAAATCTAAAAATTTTAATCTTCTGGCACTATTAATGTCGAGTATTTTCGTGTAAAACTGACCGAGAATACCAATATTTAGGAAAAATTTGTCATAACAAGCTGCACAACACTAAACATGCCTCACCATACAGTAAAACTATAATAAGTTTGTTATCGAAAAAACTATAAAAAAATACGTAGAGTTAGTAAAAATTAATAATTACTAGCTGCACAAGTTTCAACAGTTTTTGTCTTCCAAAATTGTCAGTTTCAAATGTTATGTCACAAAAATGAAAAAAAGTACGGAATTTCAGGGCAACTTCCTTTATTCTAGTTGCACGCCACTAATAAAGCCTCAGCATCCAAAAAGATTATTAATTACATGTATTGGAAACAAGTTTCAATCTTTTCATATTTCCATATTCTTAATTTCAAGGTTTTAATCGAAAAACTGACTGAGAAGTACGCAAATTAAAAAAATATTCATAATTACAAGCTGCACGCAACCAATAATGCCTCAACATAAAGTCATTTAATTAGGACATGTAATAGTTAAAAGTTCTAACAAATTTTATCTTCTAGAAGTATTAATTTTAAGTGTTTGATCAGAAAAGTCATTAAAAAAAAACAAAAATTCAGCCAAATTTAGTATCAGAAACGGCACGCCACTGATAATGCATTAACATTTAGAAATAAAACTATATTGATACATTTGCGGTAAGATTAAACGATCTTTGTCTTCCGGAATCAATAATGACAAGTCTTTTATCAAAAGAATGACCAAAAACTACCGATATTAAAAACAAATTTATTATCACAAGATGCAAGCTACTAATAATGCCTAGACATACAGAAATATCGTTTAGTACGTCAAATGTAACTAATTTTTTTACAAAAGTTTTTATGTCCACAATTAATAATCTTAAGTATTATATCAAAAAATGACTAAAAAATTCATAAATTCAGGAAAAATTCATCATCACAAGCTGCCTAAACGTTTAGTAATCCAATAAGAACGTGTAAAAGTTAGAAGTATTAACGAATTCCGTCTTCTGACTCTATTAGTTTTAAGAGTAGGTATCGAAAGAACGACCAAAGAAATTGAAATTTAGGGAAAATTTGTCATTACAACCTGNAACGCTTAAATGCACGAGAATATTATTTTAAACAAATAAAAGTAATTTATTTTAACAGTTTTTGTCTTTCAAAGCTATTTTTTTTGAGTGTCTTATCGAAATCATGATCGAAAAATACGAACAGTTAGGAAAAAATTATTATCTTAAGCTGCACGATACTAATAATGCCTGGACATACAGTAGTATTATTTAAAACATATAACAGAAATACTTTTTAATAATTTTTGTTATCTCAAATTATTTATTTAAAGGATTTCATCAAAAAAATTATTGTAGAATATGAAAAGTTAAGGAAAATACATTATTACCTGTTAAACGCCATTAAATATACTTAAACATAAGAAATTATATCCACTTAAATGTTATAGTAATGGAAATTAACATTCTTCGTTTTATGGAATTATTAATTTTGAGTGTCAATGAAAAAAAAGTAACTGAAGAATACCGAGAGCTATGAAAAATTATGTCACAAGTTACACGCCGCTGATATTGCCAACACATACAGTATAATTATTTAGTTCGTACAACATAGGAAGGTGTTAAAGCTTTTGTCTCCAAAATTTATTAATTTCAAGTGTTTGATAAGAAAAATGACCAAAGATTCTGGAAGTATAGGCAAAACTTAGTATCAGATGCAGCAAACAGTTGATAATGCCTAGGTTATTAGTAATATCATATTGTTATTATAACAGTAACTGATTCTAACAAATTTTGGTTTTTCGGAATGATTAGTTTTAACTGATTTATTGAGAATTTGACCCAAAAAACATGGAATGTTATGTAAAATTTATCATCACAAGCTGTCTGCCACTTATAATGTCTTGAAATACAGTATATGTTTTTTAAACATACTAGACAAATACGTCTTGACAATGTTTATCTAACAGAACTATTATGTTCAAGTGTTGTCGTCGAGAAAATAATCAATAAATACGGGCATTAGAAAAAAAGTTACTATCACAAGCTACATGCTAATTATGATGCCTCATAATTAAGTAATATTACTTAGGATATACAATAATAATTATTTCGAACAATTTTTGTATTCTAATATAATTAATTTCAAGTGATTTCTCAAAACAATGACCAAAAAATGTAGAAAGTTAAGAAAAACTTATTATAACAAGCTGCGTGCTACCAATTGTGCTTAAGCATTTAGTAATATGACTTAGTTTATATAACAGTGATAAGTATCAACAACTTTGTTATTTTGGTATAATCAATGTTTTAACGAAAAAATGACTGAAAAATACAAATATTTAGGTACAACTTATTACAACAAGCCCAAATCCACTAATAATGCTTAGAATTACAGTTACATTATTAACCACATATAAAATTATTCAGTAATAGCTATATTTGTCTTCCAAAACTATTAATTTCAAGTGTTTTATCAAAAAAATAGCTGAAAGATATGGAAATTAGAAAAAATTGTCATTACAAGCTGCATTATGCATTAAATGCGAGTATTATATAGAACACATAACACACATACGTTTTATTCATTTTCGTCTTCTGGAATTCTTATTTTCAAGAGTTTTATAGAAAAAATGACTGTAAAATACAAAAAGTTAGAGGAAATGTATTATCACAAGCTGCGTGCTACAGATTTTGATTTAACATTAATTCATGTCACTTGTATATATATAATAGTGATAAAATTAAAAGATTTTTTTTCTCCGGCATTATTAACGTCAAGTTTTTTATCAAAAAAATTATCAAAAAATACTGACATTTTAAAAAAATTTATTACTACATGCTGTAAGGTCTTAATAATGCTTAGACTCCCAAAAGTATTTTTAAGTACATACGTCATGAATAAGTTGTAATAATTTTTATCTTTTGTGATTATTTTTACCAATTGTTCTATCTAAAAAGCTAACAAAAAGTACAAAGAGTTAGAGAAAAAATATTGCAACAAGCTACGTGCTACCAGTTAGGCTGAGGAATTTAGTAATATTACTCAGTATATATCAAAAAATTATAAGTATCAACAATTTTTGTCTTTTGTGTAATCAATGTCAAGTGTTATTTCGAAAAAATGACTGAAAAACACCAATGTTTAGATACAATTTATTAAAACAAGCTGAAAGCCATTTATAATGTTAAGAATAACAGTATTATTACCAATCATAAATGAAATAATTTAGTTTGAGTAATATTCATCTTTTAAAATTGTTAATTTCAAGTGTTTAATAAAAAAAAATAGCTAAAAAACATGAAAATTAAATTTAAAAAATTGTCATCACAAGCTGTATGCCATTAACTATGCTTTGACGTACAAAAATATTATTTAAAACACATAAAGAAGTACGCAAATTAAAAAAATATTCATAATTACAAGCTGCACGCAACCAATAATGCCTCAACATAAAGTCATTTAATTAGGACATGTAATAGTTAAAAGTTCTAACAAATTTTATCTTCTAGAAGTATTAATTTTAAGTGTTTGATCAGAAAAGTCATTAAAAAAAAACAAAAATTCAGCCAAATTTAGTATCAGAAACGGCACGCCACTGATAATGCATTAACATTTAGAAATAAAACTATATTGATACATTTGCGGTAAGATTAAACGATCTTTGTCTTCCGGAATCAATAATGACAAGTCTTTTATCAAAAGAATGACCAAAAACTACCGATATTAAAAACAAATTTATTATCACAAGATGCAAGCTACTAATAATGCCTAGACATACAGAAATATCGTTTAGTACGTCAAATGTAACTAATTTTTTTACAAAAGTTTTTATGTCCACAATTAATAATCTTAAGTATTATATCAAAAAATGACTAAAAAATTCATAAATTCAGGAAAAATTCATCATCACAAGCTGCCTAAACGTTTAGTAATCCAATAAGAACGTGTAAAAGTTAGAAGTATTAACGAATTCCGTCTTCTGACTCTATTAGTTTTAAGAGTAGGTATCGAAAGAACGACCAAAGAAATTGAAATTTAGGGAAAATTTGTCATTACAACCTGCACGCGACTAATTATGCTAAGACATTGAATTTTTTTACTAAGTACATATAATACTAATAGACCCTACCCATTTTCTGTCTTTTAAAATAATGATTTAAGGATTTTATCAAAAAAATGTCCAAAAAATTTTGACGTTTAGGAAAAATTTAATAGAAGAAGCTGCAATCGAGTCATAGTGCCTAGACATACCAAAGTATGATTTAGTACATATAGCTATATATGTTTCAACAAATTTTATTTTCTGACAATATAATATTAAAGTATCTAATGAAAAAACTGATTAGAAAATACTGACTGTTTCAACAATTTTCTTTATTCCAAACTCTTATTTTTAAGTATTTGATTTAAAAAATGACAGATAATTTTAGACATTCAGAATGAATGCGTTGTGACAAGCTGCACGCCATTAATAATTTAAAGTCACTAGGTAATATTATTAAGTACATATACCAGTATTTATCCGTTGTATTTGGCTTCTAAAAAAATTAATTTACGAGNTAGTGTATAAATGAGATAATAGTCAAAACAATTTCTGTCTTCTCGAAGTTTTATTTTTTCTTACAAGTCTTATGCCATTGATAATGTCTAGACACTTGGTGATATAATTTAGTACATTAAAATAAAGTCAGTTCTATCAATTTTCGTCGATTGGAGTTATCAATTTCAAGTATTTATTCTAAAAAGGGACCAAAAAATACGGAAATTAAGAAAAATGTATTATCACAAGCTTCTGGCCACTGATAATTTTTAGTCATATAGTATTATTGTAAGAAACATATTATAGCAATCAGTAATAAAGACTTTCGTCCCTCCGAATAAATAATGTCGAGTGTTTAATGAAAAAAAATTTTTTAAAAATGTCGAAATTTGAGTTAAATTATTCGTCACAACTGCAGTAATTTCAGTAGCTCTATTAATTTAAATCATCTGCAATTATGAGTTTTTATTGATTTATCAAAAAAATGACCATAAAATACGATAAAGTTATAATTCCTAGACATAGAGTCATATTATTTAGAATGTATTATAGGAGTATGTTTTAACAGTCTTCGTTTTCCGTCATTATTTATTTCAAGTTTGTTATCAAAATAATTACAAAATTTTACAGCAATCCAGAGGAAATTTATCATCACTAGCCACACGCTCCTTATAACTCCTAGATAAACAATTTTGTTATTTAGTACACATAAAAGGAATATGTTTAAATAATTTTTGTTTTCCGTAGTTGCTAATTTCATGTGTTACATCAAAGAAATGACCGAAAAATACAGAAGGTTAGGAAAAAGCTATCATTACAAGATGCATGCTACTGATTTTGAATGCCAAGGCATTAAGTAATGATTCATAGTTTATATAAAAGTTATTAGAATCAACAATTCTTATCTTTTGTTATTATTAATGTCAAGCATTTTATTCAAATATGACTAAAAAGTACGAAAACTTAAGGACAATTTATAATCACAAGCTGCACGCCATTAATTTTGTTCGGACATAAAGTCATATCACATGTACATACGATAGTTATAAATTCTAATGAATTTTGTCTTCCAAAATTATTAATAACGATTGTTGTATTGAAAGAGTATCTGAAAAATACCAATGCATAGAGAAAATGTAGAATTACAAGCTGCTAGCCACTTCTAATGCCTAAAAATTCACTAATGTTATTTTGTGAGTATAGGGGGAGACTGGTTCCGGTTGTGCCAATTTTTACTTGACAGGGGTGGTTGTGATCATGCCTGGGGACGACTGTGACAGGTTAAAAAAATACATTAAAACTATTTTGAATTACTTTTATTGTACCTTACGTTAAACATAATATAACACCACCATCTTCTTGGATAATTAAACATTAATTTTTAATTAAAGGCGTCAAATTTGGAACACTTTATGTCATATACTTCCTTTTAAACAGTATAATTTATTATTATAGAAATAACATACCCAAAGTATATATCCGCGCAACGTAGTAGATATTTTGAAGACCGCTGTTCCTGCTTCTTAGAAAAGACTTTGTTGTGAACAACGCAACCTATACTGACGCTACTTCCATTAATGTCATTGGCATTGGCTGCGTCACATTTACGAGCGTATCGCAATAATGTCATTTGATTTACTTGGTGCATTTCTGCAGCTTTTCGTACAGAAATCCCCTGCTTTGTATCATTGTATGCCTTTTAACATTACACATACCTCTTTCCGTTCTCCTGGAATATTTATGAGGCATCTAAAAAGAAAAGAACTAATTGTACTTGTGTCACAACCGTATCCAGGCAGTATGTCACAACTGTACCCACCGCACCCATTTAAAAAAAAAAAAAGTTACCATGTAAACACAACATAGCTCACATGAAAAGTAACTGCTGCCTTTTATGTACTAATGTGAATCTTATAATGAGGAAAAATACTTATTGCTCGATCTGTACATATACAGCGACAATTGCAAAAAAAAAATTTAAGGAAAATACTTACATTTCACTCCCCAAAAGTAATATAGACCTCTGCTGTCATTGATATCACACCACAGCTGATGCTATACTGTGAAACACCAGTGGCCCAACACTCCACTTCTTCCCCTTCTTGTATTTGGTGGTTCTCTCTTACACTTTCGCCAATATGATCACTGTCACAACCGTCCTTTGGCACAACCGTACCCAGTCTCCCCCTAATATTGATAAGTTCATTCAATCTAAACCTTCCTAAAATATTAATTTCGAGTGTTTTATCCAAAAACGAGCCAAATAATTTGGACGTTTTAGAAAAACTCCTGATTTCAAGCTGCACGTCAATAATCAAAACTTGAGATTCATGACTACTATTTAGATTATGCATAAGTTATCAGTTCAAACAATTTCCGTCTTCTGAAATTTTCCATTTTTCGAGTTTGGTTAAAAAATTACCAAAGATGGTGAAAAATAAGAAAAATGTTATTGTCACAAGCTGCACACCAATTATGATGCTTCGAAACTTAGTCATGTTGCTTAGGACATATAAAAGCAATTCGTGTCAAAAAATTTTGTACCTGGAATGATTAGTTTCGAGAGTTCAGTCAAAAGGTTGACTAAGGATTACGGTAATATAGAAAAAATTTACTATCACAAGCTGCATACCTTTCATCATGCTTAGACAACATAAATATTATTTATATCATACAGAAGTACTAAGCTTCAACAATTTGTATCCTTTAAAATTATTACTTTCAAGCATATTATCGAAAAAATAATAAAAAAGTACAAAAAACTAGAAAAAATTAAGCCACTGTAAGCCACTTAAATTGCCTTGTATACAGAAATAATATTTTATTTATATAATAGAAATAATTTCTAAGAACTTTCGTTTCTCGGTATTATTGATTTCAAGTGTTTAATCAAAAAAATGACTGGAAAATGCGAAAAGTTAGGAGAAATTTTTTTATCACAAGCTGCACGCCACTAATTATGCTTAGACGTTCAGCAATATAACTAAGCTCGTTTAATAGTTATATGTTTTTATAATTTTCGTCTTCTAAGCTTATTATTGTCGAGAGTTTTTTTTATTTTATTTTTTAATGAACGAAAAGTAGAGAAATTTAGGAAAAATTTATTATTACAAACTGCACGCCACTAATAATGCATAGGCTGACCGTAATATTGTTGAGTAAATATGATAGAAATAAAGTTTAACAGTTCTTCCGTTCCAAAATTATTTATTCTAAGTCTTTCATCGTAAGATTGACCGAAAAATACGAAATTTTGTGGAAAATTTACTATCATAAGCAGCACGCCATTGACATACCTATGATATACAGTTGTAATCTTAAAAGACAAACATTGTTGAAACTTATAACGATAACATAAACTAAGTAATATAATTCCAAGTGTAATATCGGAAAAATGTAAAAAAAGTACAAAAATTTTTAGGAGATGCATCATCACACGATGCATGCCGTTAATAATGTCTAAATACACAGTATTTCCATAAAATACAAGTACATCAAATAGTTATCAGTTTCAATAATTTCTGTTTCTTTGGATTAATAATTTTAAATGTTTTCGTAAAAAAATGATAAAAAAATATTAAAACACAGGTAAAATTTATTATCACAATCGGCACGCCATCGATAATGACTAGAAATGCAGTTATATTTTTAAGTTTCTTTTATAGTCACTAGCTCTTACAATTTCCGACTTCTGATATTAATAATCTTAAGGGTTCGGGCGAAAAAAATCACCAAATAATATTGAAACTTGAGAAAAATTTATTACCACACGTCGCACGCCACTGATAATGCCTGAACATGAAGTGCTATTTTTAAGTACATATATTATTCATTAGTTTTAACAGTTTTTGTATTTTTAACTTATTAATGTCGAGTGTTTTATGGAAGCATGAGAAAAAAATACTAAAACTTAGGGCAAATGCATCAGCGCCATGCTGCATGCCTTTGATTATGCCCCGACATTAGGTGATCTTCTTTAGTAAATATAAAAGTAATAAATTTTAAGTAATGTATCAAATTATTAACAACCGCCACTAGTCGATTTTTCTTAGCTGCTTCCTTCTTGATCTTAAAATTAAGATTGGTTACAGAAAATGTATTTTTTAAAGGAGAACTATTTGATTCTTGTGTGAAGATAAGAAGCAATTTTAAAAGGCTGAAATACCAAATGAAAATATAATGTGAGTAAACTAATACCTGTATTTTTTTGTTGACAATTTTCAGAGGTATTGATTTTGTTTAGTTTTTTTTTAATCTTAGTATGATGAAAATTAATTATTAAGAATATATATCATTTTCTGCAAAGTTGATTTTTTTACTTTAGGTAGGATGGATTAATACAGATTGCATTGAGGTTAGGTTTCAGATTATGTCTATTTACCAGGTAACAATGCTCTCAGTCACTTAACTACTAATCCTACAAACATATTTAAGTTTAATTTCACTATTAAAGATTAGACTGATAATACTTGCATGACTGCTATGGTAAAAAGCATGAAATCACAGTCGTTAAAAATAGAATTTGGTCTTGTCAAGTACTTGTCCCACTACTACTTAGTTTTTGAAAAAAAGGATGCAGTAGTGGGACAGCAATGATAAGCCTCGTCCCACTTCTACATGGTGTTTGCAGGAAATGAGGGTATACTAGGACAGGCTACATTTTATGACGAAGTAATTATTTTCAAGATCTAATTAATAAAACTTAAAGAAATAACCAAAAATACCAAAATTAAAAAAAAATCTATTATCACGAGCCACATTCCACTGATAATACCAAGGCATACGGTAATACAATTTTCTTTATACAAATCGTAATATGTTAAAATACTTCTTGTCTTATCAAATTTTGAATTTCAAGTGTTTTACCGCAAAAATGACCGAAAGATACCAGAATTTTAGGAAAAATTAGTATCACGAGCCGCATTTCACTGATATTGCTTATTCATTTGGAAATATTACTTAGAAGATACAAAAGAAATATTCACGTATCTATTAATGTACCTTTAACCTTGTCATAAAAAACCTGAATAGGCTTAGCCAATGTATGATGATTACTGCATCATAGCACATATATTATTCAAACTCGTGATGTCCATATTATACAGGTACAACAAATGGTGTATCATGATAAATAGTAACGTACATATATAGTTAGAGACATGCTACTAGCCATGTATAAAGAATTGACCCTTAAAGTTATATAGTTTAAACTATGTTGTTTACATAGCTACCACAACAATTTGTTAACTTCTATGCTTATTAAACTTTTTTTATTAGTACATTAGCTCACGCGTGACAGGTATATCTTCTTGAATAAAATATGAGAGAATAACTATCTGACAAAATTGAGCTTGTGTTGGGATAAGATAAAGTTAATATGTCGCAAGATAATTGTATAAAACATCAGTTAAAATAAAGTATAAAATACATAAAATTATTATGTGACAAAAGGAAGTTGAACTTTAGATCAGAGTAGGTCAATTTTTATTTAAAAAATGTATCTTAATTTTGGCTTATGTATACTACAAACAACATAATAATATAAAGAAAATTTAAGCCATTTGTTCAAACTATAAGTGTTTTATTAAAAATTAAATATCTTAGCGTTAGGTGAAAATTCTCAAACAGTATGATTAAAATTCATGGTAGCTATTTTTAAATTAACTAAAAACAGAGACTGCAGCTTATTTGGCAGCAACGTGGGCTTAAATGTTGAGTTAGTTGTACCTAAAATTGTAGAGTAACAATGATTTGATCTTTTGGAGGTGGTGGCTAAATAAACAGTACGAAAAAAATAGTTTAGTACATTAATGTTCTATGTACCTTAAAAATATGTGCAGTTCAATGAAATAATCTTTACCATAGAGTACACCATATACATAACATTATGAGTATACCACTCTCTTAAATAAGACAATTAGTTAAGAGGAAGAACTAAAACCTAGTACAGCAAACATAACACAACGTATAAAGAGGTTGATAAGTAGATAAGACTATAAAATTTATATTAATTTTCCAATAAAAATGTTGAATAGTATGCGTAAGGTTCAATACTTCTAGAATTTCGTATTTAAATAAAAAATGCTAATAAAATATTAAAGCATATTCGACAGTTCATGTATTTGTAATTCATTAAAAATTACTAAATACAATGTAAAAGAAGGACAAATAAGACTTAATGCGTTGCCCTATTCATAAAAGAAGATAAATGATTTTCTTCTTTTTATAAGAATATGTCAAATATTCCAAAAAAGTTAACCCTTTTGTCTCAAACCTTAATAATGCGTAAAGTACAATAAAAAAAAAAAAAAAAAAAAAAAAAAAAAAAAAAAAAAAAAAAAAAAAAAAA
>NW_019384230.1:858971-875857 GCF_000648655.2 Copidosoma floridanum | reverse complement strand
GGTGGTTTTGGGAGGCTGGTACTTCCTCGGGCGAAAAAGCAGTTTTCCGGAACTCGTTCGAAAAGTCTCCTTTACGAACCTCGTTACGTCCCTCGCCTTCGGCTCGGGCCGCAAACCTCTCGGTTCGCAAACAGAGACTTTTAAAACTCGTAGGAAAACTACTATTTTTTTAAAGATATTTAATGAAACCCAACAGTTATCGTAATCGTAATAAATATGTTTAAAAATAAAATATCTAACTTTTTCTAATTTTCTTAAGACTAGTAAACGTCTGAAGTTTTTTTCCAAACAAGATCTTTTGTTCTTAAATTATTATCACGTTACAATTAAATGTAAATTTAAATATTTTTTTTGCCCATTAATAACTGACATATATGATTGAATGTGCAAAAAAAGTAGCATAGCTAAATGTAGTCTAAATTTACTGTAACTTCGTCCTTGCAATTTATTGCTTGTCATTAAAAACACTAAGACTAAGAAAATGTTTTTTGCACATAATAGAATGTCATAACAATTAATTCCTGTATTAAGACTTATTGCTTTTGTACAAATGCTTTTTGTAGCTTCTTCTTCAGTAATAAATTTTGTTTGGATGTTGTATTTGACTAATTTTTTTATTTTATAATCTGCTGCCGTTAGATAAGCCATCAACCATAGTTAAACTCTGTATCAACGTAACAACTAATTAAAATTTTTTATCATGTTTATGTGGAGGCAAGCCTTCACACGTGGTGTTAATAAAGTCAGTTGAAAAATTAAAACGTATGTCACCATCAGATTTATCAACAATTATGTTAGTAGAAAAATTTATGCTGTAACATATTTTTATTTCTCTTGTTACATTATTCTGCACTTTTGTTTTTTTTTAAAAAAGTATATTCTTCATGTGTTAGTTTAATATTACTCATAAAAAAGTCAATATCTTTATTTAAAACAAACATGAGTTATTTTACATTTATTCGTCACTTACAACGATTAATTTCTTTCTCTTCGATATCTAACAATGTTTAAAGAACTTCTTGTCAATTAGACGAATATTGATAATAAATTTTAAAATACTGAAAAATGACCAAAGGTAAAAAGATTTAATACTTTTGTTGCATACGATGTCATAGCTACACGTATGTACGCTTCCTTTTTTTGGGGCCTACTACAGATGATTGTAGTGAAAGAGAGCAAAAGGATTAAGCAGATAGGATGCTGCAGGGAGCTCTCTCTGGCTAAAACCAGCAAGGACAAAGGTCGTACACACGCAGCGCGCTCTTCTCTCATTTTTGCATAAATAAAGACGTTAATACTATTTCCTTGACTATTTACTTCGTGCGCAACCCAAGACCACAGAATCCAACGTAACAGTTTTGGTGCCAGAAGTGGGATGGTCATCGCAATTAAATGAACATAAATTTTTTTTTTTGTTTTTGTCGACGGTAACGTATCGACTCTCACATTTTTGGGAAACTCACATAGTTCGTGCCACGAAGTGAACAAGAAACTGCTACAAGAGGAATTAGCGGAACAAGGAGTTGCTAAAGTACGCAAAAAAGCAGATTCGATCTAGGACCAAGGCGGATAATATCCAGGACTACGTTAGAAGTCAAGCAAACAAGGATGATAAAGATCTTGGTTGACATTATTCTAGCTGGTAGTATATGTTAAGTACTTGAGACTTATAAATAAACAAATATATTTAATGGTCCCAGCGGATTTGCTAAAAATTTTAGTGCATTATATATTTTTTTTTTGCCATATCGGTTTTGCGTCCAGTATCCTCCCATAGTATCGGTGGTGCATCATTAGGGTAATTTATCGTATTTCAGAAAGATTTCAGATCGTAAAAATAAATTGGTCAGGCTGAAAATAAGAAAATAAGAAAAAATGAATAATAAATTAGACACACGATAAATGATAAAGTAAAGCCGGCTTATGATCGTTAAATAGGAACGCAAAGAATTGTACAGGAATTTACTCATAAGTGTTGAAGAGCTCTCATATTGACAGGAAATAAAGAAATGAGAAAAAAAAGAATGATAAGGAATCTATGATAGCAAACTTCGATAAAGCACAAAGTGATATAATAAGTGTTAGAGAGGACGAAATTCCCCAGAACTCAAATAAAATGGGAAAGAATGGGCAAGAAACAGCGTATGCTAATGTTAAGTTTCTTAAAAAAAATGGGACCAGGGGTAATTAGGGAGAAAGTCTCACAAACAACGTCATGTATAATGGGGGTAGGTGCAGAATATTCAAACACCGTAAGAAACAACGTGGCAAATATGTCACCCTTAACTAATGCAGACTATATAATGCAGCTGGAAATGGGATGAGCAAAATTTCGAGAGACGTAAACTTGCACTCGAAAGATAGGTTCGACAGTAAGGATACACAGGATACGCTACAACATGCGGTCAGACAAGAAGAAAAACAAGTGGCGCAGCAAACAGCACAGCAATGTGTGACACTTTTTTCGAAGGAAGCACTAACACGAAATTGTAGGGATTGAGTGCTTGGCCATAAAAATATTTGGGGCTTACCGTCAAGGACGTCGGGAGAAATAAGAATGTATTAGGGGCAGCATACGGGAGTACTAAATTTTTCGGGCGCGAAGATGCATGATGTTGGACCCAGCTACGAACCCACAGGCCCAATAAATAAAACGGTGAGAGGCCAATCGATAGCACCGTCATCTGACTGGCCGTTTCGAGATAATAACATGAACGGGGAATACATTTTGCGAGAGCAGCAACATCTAGCACAGCCAAATCCAAATTACATAAACCCTATCATGAGTCAACAGCGAGCGGAAACACGTACCCTGTTAGCATGCACTATAGTACACTGTCCCACGTCAACAGCGCGGCGAGTGGCATCCCTGTATTCAATGGAGATCCAACAAACTTTCCACTTTTTGAACAGATGGTGAGGACAGCAAATCTAGCAGTTCTGCCGCAATATGAAAAATACTTCATATATACACGAGGCAGTTAACTTAGGGGGATGGTGGCAGACCAATTTTGCACCCGGTTATCACTGTTTAATACCGTAGACGCATTTTTACTCGCTTTATCACGGCAATTCAGGAGCATAGGAGGCATCGATACATAGCTAGCCCAACTTAAGTCACTGACTCAACTAAACAGTGAGTCAGTTATTGAGTACTGCAGCTGGGTGCAACGGTTGCATAGTAGAATAATGATGACTCATAACGCCAACCCACAGCTGTCGGAAATTAAGAAAACTGCCCTAAAACAATCCGTGGATAGAGAGTCAGCAAAACAGTTTATGTGCGGGTTAAAAGCACCATACAGTTAAAACGCGGTCGGGGTTAAACTAGTAACACTGGAGGAGGTCATTGAAGTGGCTATAGACATAGATAACAAGTTAAGCCTGCATCAAATGGCACGCAATAATTTCAACACATATACAACAGGGGGAAGTTGTTTTGGTAAGAGGAATCCAAGGATAGGCATGGTAATCAGCGATGTGCCGGAGGAAAAGTGTGATACGGACGAATGGGATGGCATCAAAGATGTTAAGTGGTGTTCAAATTGTCAGGAGCACTGTCTGCACTCTATGAGCGTATGTAAAAAGCTATGGAAGGACGCAAAAAACAGAAGAATACAAGACCCGGATGGGCCCAAAACAGAACCACCCAAGAGACTAACAGAGATAAAGGACAGATATAAAGGAAGACCTGCGTACGATGATCAGGCACCTAATGTGCAGTACAGTAACCCTGACCCTAGAAATTACTACAACAACTATAATAGCTACACATTTAATTATAATAGTTATACTAATAATAATAGAAACTTCAATGGCAACAATAGTCGCCCTCCGGCAAATAATAACAGGAACAATAGTAGACCATTCAAAGAGAATAGGAACTTAAATGGTCGAAATGGAAAAAATAATTATGCACTCAATAATAATTATAATAATAGTAATCAGCGACAGAAAAATAATCATAATAATCACGCTCCTAATAACAACTATAACCATTATTATCAGCAACAAGGAAACAATTAAAACAATCACGCGCCTGGCAATAACAACTTTAACAATTATAATCAGCAACAAGAAAATAATTATAATAATTACGCGCCCGGCAATAAAAACTATAACAGTTATAATTAGCGACGGAAAAATAATTATAATAATTACGGACCGAGGGACAACAATCAAAACCTCTAAAATCAGAGAGTAAACCAAAATAGTTAATACAATCATGAGAAAAATACGAGAACAGACAGATCATGAACAAAAAATGTAAGCTCCCGGGATGCTTGATTAGCTCTCCAAGTGTCGGGCATTGCCCAGTAGATAGGAAGATAACAAAAACACTTGACAGCAGAAAAACAGCAAGTGTACAGGTAAGAGAGTCACTAGCTGCGAGTGCAAGTGTTGATGTGATGACAAGGAGAAATAATTTGCCTCAGAGCAGCCCTTAAATGAAAAAAGGACGAAACAATAACGGAAGCAAGCCTCAGCGTAGAGGAAAAATAAATATATTTTTAGCAGGTAAGACACCCCCTTCGGTATTTATGACAAGCACTCAACTGAGAGGTGGGGAAGCAAAATTACGCGGACACAGGAGCTAAAATTTTTATTATAAAGGAAGACAGTATTCTTCCAAATGCATTCTTTGACGTGAGGAACCGAGTAAAAATTTTGGGTGTTACGCACGGAGAGCGTATCTCTTTAGGTGTAGTTAAAATACCATTGAATGGCCTCATGGGTAGGTTGCATGTGGTTCCACGCCACTTCCCGATAGATGGTAAAGGGATAATATAATGGGACATTCTTTAGTTATATTAAGGTCGCATAAGCGCGGCAGAAGATATTTTTGAATTAGGAGGAATGAAAATTAATTCAATCGAGCCAGAGATGCTCGAAATTCTTGCCAGATCATGGCAAGTTATATATGCCCGCGTCGGGATAAATAGCGAAAAAATATTAGCAGGGTTAGTTCCTTTGCACAGAATGAGAGAAGGAGTTTTATTCTGAAATTTTATAGCAACAAATAATGGTGGGAAAGCTTATGCTGAGCGCGTAAACACACTAAATAAAACAATAAGCATACTTGTATCGAAAATTGAGTTATTAGAATGCGAGGTGATGTGAGAGGCCGATCCATTTAGCGTCGAAGGGGACGACGCTCCAGGCATTAATGAGGCAATGATAAGACTTTTTGAGGCAAATGGCCAAGAAAGAAGAAAAATAAACAAAGTTGAATATGGCATTACAAATAATTATAGAAGTGGCGGGACCAATGGTAATTTTAAGAACACTAATAATTCAGGTAGTTTGTCGGAAAAAGAAAAAATAGCTAGAATTGATAAAATAATGCAGCTTATTGATGTTTCAAGCTGCAACGGAGAAGAAAAATCACACGTCCGAAAACTGATAGAGCATAATCCATTTGTATTTGGCCTAGATGGAGAACCACTGAAAGCAACTCAAATATTGAAACAGCGCATTATAACTACGACGGACAAGTCCGTGACGGTGAAGGGCTATAGGTACCCACCAGCGCTAAAGGAACAGATAAAAAAAAGAGATAGAGAAATTTCTTAGAGAAAGAAACCGTCGAGCCTTCGAAATCGCTGTAAAGTTATAACATGTGGTTTGTACCCAAGCATGCGGGGCCAGACAGGGAGAAGCGTTGGCTCGTGATAACTGATTTTAGGCAGCTCAACGAAATTACTGTAGGAAGTTGCTATCCCTTACCATTCTAAAGCAATATACTCGAGCATTTAGCGTTGGCTCGAGACTTAACAGTAGTCAATTTAAAATAGGAATTTTTCCAAATATAAATTCATGAGGATGTCGCACATAAAACGGCATTCTCGGGGCTGGACGGTCACAATCAGTATAAAAGAATGCCAATGGGGTGTACGGACTCGCCGAATACATTTTTAAGAGCGATGTCACTCGCTTTGGTGGGTCTTTAATGGCATGAAATCGAAGTGTATATAGATGACATCCTGGTGTTTGCTCTAAACTTCGAAGAGCACAAGAGGCGTTTCATTAGACTTTTAAAGTGGCTTTCAGAAGCAAACTCAACAATTGAGCAAAAAAAATAATGCTAATTTTTGAAACGTGAGGTGAAAGTACTGGGACACGTAGTAGGAAACAAGCGAAGAATAACAGACCAAAAAAAAATCGAAGCAGCAGAAAAATACCTGAGACCTACGAACGCGGAAAAAATCAAACAATTTCTTGCATTTGTTGGATAATAAAGACGATTTATCCAGAATTATGCAAAAATTTTTCAGCCACTCTCCAAACTCTTGAGAAAAGGAACAGAGTTCAAATAGGAAGAGCAGCAGGAGCCAGCTTTTAAAACACTAGTTGACGCATTATGTAGTGAGCCAGTACTCATTGTACCTAATTTGGAGAAGCCCTTTATAGTAACAATGGATGCATCAGACTATGCAATAGGAGCAATGTTAAGCCAAGAAAAATTGGGGAAAGATAAACGGTATGAATATGCTTCCAGATGCCTTCAAAGGAGCGAATTGCGCTACCCAACGTATAATAAGGAACTGTTGGCTTATAGTGTATGCAAAAGAACAGTTTCGGCCGTACTTATTTGGGTGCAAATTTACAGTGGCCACAGATCATGAGCTACTAAAACATTATCATACGTCAAAGAAGCCTGATGTAAGATTCAATAGGCTAAAAGCCGAACTACGAGGCTACACGTTTGACGTAGTATATCGGCCAGGCATTTCAAACAAAGTATCCGACGCACTTTCTCGAAATCCAGTAATAGGAGAGGGATAAATTAATACTGAGTGGCCACGCCAAGAACTGTATCAGCTGGCTGACGAACAGTAGAAAGAAGGACTAGCCTATAGCAGTGGGCGCGCATTTTTAAGATACGTGCGACCCGTAAACAGCGTATTCAGGGAAATACTAAAAAAGGGAAAACTATTTACTCTGATTCAGAAGATTCGGATGAGGAAGTACAGAAGAAAAAACAAAATTTTGATGGACAGAAAGAAAATAAATGTGAAACGAAAATAGATGGTCAAGCTGATGGTGGGAAGATTCGTAATCCGAGAAAAAAGTAGAAATAAACGAAAAATTAAAGAAAAAAATTAAGAAAACAGTAAGAAAAAAAGGTTGCCCGAAAAAAAATATTGTAGTTAGCAATTCAAAAACAGAAACAGACACGAAGGTAACGCATGAAATTATTTTACAGAGGCCAGTGAACGATAGTTTACATAGCCTATATACAAAGGGAGGACCGAATACGACATAGAGTAAATTCAACAAGCGGACTAGCGATAAAAAAATTAGGTCATACTAGAGGGACAGAAAACTCGCGAGCAAGCACCGTTTTCTATTACGAAATGCAACAAGAGTCCATTAAAAGACATGATTATTGCAAATTGCGGAACACCAGTAGTAATAAACAATGAATCAAGAAGTCACAGAACGGGACTCGATAATTGGGGCTGGCAGCTGATACAAGCAAGCTTGGTGGCCGAAAAAGCGTGGAAGGTGAGAGGCACCAGAAAGGTAACGGAAGCAAACGAAGTAGCAGGAAGCATCGAGACATTTGGGAAAAGTGTCTTCGAAGGCAGAGATGTTGAAGCGTTGGAGAGAGCTGATCAAGCACGAGAAAGGTCGAAGAAAGAGGAGAGTAAAGGAAAGACATCACAGTACGAGCATTCATCAAATGAGCCGCTCACTGATTGTACTTATAAATGTAATAAAAGGGTGCAAGAGAAAAAACAATTAAATGAGGGACAGTCTGAAAATAAGCTCGATATGGAAATATAAGGCAGAGGTCCAGATTCATCAGACGATGAAGTTGAAAAAATGACGAGACCGAAGGCTACGGCAGAGGATGATCCTATTACCCAAGGAATGATGGACGGAAAATTAGTTTTTACTATGAAAAAAACCAGGGTTTCAAAGGGGGGTTAAAACGACGAGTTTACCAGTAGCAATACTCATCGAGGAGAGGAAACGAAGATTTCGCCAGAGAAAACTGGATACATTAAGGAGGCTTGGGCGATTTTGAATTAAATGCTTGCTAGGTCTAAAATTCAGAGATTATATAGATAAAATTTGCTAGATTTTTTTAGAAAAACAAAATAAATAGGTCAACACAGTTATTTTCGAGAAAATCGCTTGTGATAATTCGTTATTTTAACACGCAACCTTACGGAACCCGAAATTCAATAGACTACCGTACCGCAATAAAAAGCTGTGGGCCCACATATTAAATTGGAACATGTACTTGAACGTATAAGGAATCTATTGTTAAAAAAAAAAAATAGGATCAACACGTTAAAGTTTAAGAAAATAGCAAGGAAAACATCAAACATGAGAATTGTTTTGTTCAGGTACTGTAAGTGCGCTTGCGCTGTACATTCATAAACATACAAGCATGAAAATTTAAGTCTAACACAAGTATAGGTATATAATAGCAGATGAGAGCAATAGAGTACAGTGTTGTCAGCTTTATCGTGGCAGGGCCGTTATCTTTACACAAGGTACTTTGGGAAAACTAATAAATTTTTTAATATCGACTTTCCCAATGACTTTTCTGCGTATTATTGCTATTTTGTTCACACATGTGTACAATCAAAATGATTGTTAAAAAAAATATTACAAAGAATCATTTGTATGACAAGTACTCCACAGGGGCCACTGAATAGATACGACACCAAACGCCCAAGTCTCCTTAAACAGACAAAAGCCAAATTTTTCGATTACGCCGACAAAAATAAGCCCTTTGAAGGAAATAGTGACAGCTAGTAGTGATACGCCACAAACGTCAAATAGTACAACGGCACAAAATGCGGAACAAGCAGAACGTCGGTCAGCGAAGCCCTCAGTGAGCGCAGAAGCAAACTTTGCTCCAACAATAGAAGTGGACAAGGAACCGGATACACACGATTTGTTAGAGGGAAAACCAGACGAAATGCGGGCGTAAGTTATGATCAACGTAAGAAGGCGAGATGTAGAAAAAAGGCCGGGAATGAGGATTGACGTGTGAGAGCCCAACAAAAAAATACCTGAGGAAAAAGCAGCACCAGAGGAAAGGGAAAAAACAGATCCAACGTTGCGTAAAATTGATAAGCGAGTCTAATTTGAAGAACCAGGCAATCAAACAGTAAAGGAACCCAACTTACCGTCAAACACAACGGCACTGACAGATAAGTGACTGGCATATCTTAACGATAAAACACGAAGGGAAGTAAATAAATGCATTCAACCTCATCAATCACTTTTCAAAGTGCCAGGACTACTACACGACCCGCCAGAAAATTGCCTATTGTATAGCCTAATATTTTTATTTAATCGTCATCTCTCGACTAACGAGCTGAGAATGATATTAAAAAATTCAGAAGACCAACAAAAGTGTAGAGAGATACAAGAAACAGAAAATATACTAATATCATGTACAGAATATGGAAATAAGGAATAAATATGCATATTTTCGCAAGAGTTTAAAAAGAGCGTGTTTTTACACCTAAAGTTTAATCGGGAGAATTATATTTATTTGCACTATAGTGCAACGAAGAAAGAAGGGGTCAACCACTTGCATCTAGAAGGTAAAGGCAAGAATGCCCATTACGTGCCCCTAGTACAAAATTCTATTACTGAGTCAAGAAATGATTCACATAACGATGACGGTAGTAAATGTGAAAGGCGGGAAGAACACGCCAGTGAGCCAGAAAGAGATGGAGAAACAAACCAACGCGAGTGGTGAAGGGATAACCAAAGTGAATCAGGAATAGAGCAAAACCCCACCGATGGAGAGACAAACACAAATATGCGTGTAGTAGAAGGGGAAACAGACAACCATCCCACTGACAGCGATGACGAAAGCTCTGAAAATTCAATGGAAGGAAAGGAAGGGCAGGTTAATGAATTGAATAACGTATTGTGTGAAACAAAGAGCGAGAGCAAAACTAACACAGTCACCCACTTTCCATCAATAAAAGACTTTACAGCGTGCAGAACACGCCTGCCAAATGAGAGACCGCCATTGGCACCAAAAGAGGGGGAAGAACTACCCCTATGCCAAAAACTAAGCCAAATTGAAAACCATTCCCTTTAGGTATCTCGGAAACCAGGCGTTTATGACGGTGAGGAAAGCGTTACCCAATGCGGAAGCGATAGATGCTTTACATAAAAGTGGATGTATTAACCCAACTCACTTGAACAACGAGGAGAAAGTCGTGGGTAAAGCTAAAAGTACTAAAGAGAAAAAGGTAACGTTTATATACATGTAATTAGAGTAGCATTTCAAGGGAGTGGCGTTCAAATCGAATACTATGAAGTATAAATAATGAATTGCTTGAGACAGTTGAATTTATTGAAAAAATTGTATTTTATCCTAATAACCGTAAAAAAAAGTACCTTTCTAATCGTAACATTTTTCCTGTTGGATTTGTTAAAAGATACCTCTAATAAAAAATATTGATATTCAACATACCTAAAAAATGAGTTTCGATGGCTAACAATCAGATAATTGATTAAGTTGCAAAACGCAAATAACCCTTAAAATATTGATTTTTTTAATTTGCTAATGACTAAAACATAATTAACCTGAAACGTCTGAAAATGCGAAGAACTCAAAGCTTTTGTATAGCATACAGTGATATTCCATCGAAGAGGTTAAATTTTTTTCCTCAACTAAGCAAAAAAAAATGCCCTCCAACCCCCAGGAGCCAAGATAATTTGTTGTTTATTCTTACCCGTTACACTGTAATACTGATATTTTAAGAAAAAAAAAAAATTTGATAATTATTAACTCCCAGTTTCCATCGAAAACACAATTGCAAAAGTAAGGGTTGACTTGCGTGGTGGCTGTCATGACCAAGGCTCAGGGAAACCCCCTCCTCTGCAACTGCTTGCACATGGCTGACGTGGAATCTGATGTCACGTGCTCAAAACCACTCGTGGTCGAGAAATAATCAATATCTTGGCTTCTGTAGATTGTAGAACGAGTTGTTTAGAAGAACTGGGGTAGATCGCGAAACTTTTACTTTCTGTGCAATTTATTTTTGATTTGAAGGTCATTCTCAGATACTAATCAAGCTCTTAATAACCCTTTTTTGATAATTTATAAGTGCATATTAGTTTTAATTTATCACGTTTCTGCCTTGAATTACCTGTTATTTTCTTGATTACCGCTAAAAAATTAATGATTAAACAAGTTGTAAATAATTTGACTTTTTTAAAAAAAGGATGATTTTTGATATTAATAGTATTATAGCGTAAGAGCAACAACTAAGTAGAGATAGAATAATTAAAACACAATCAGGATAGTGCATAAAAACTTTATTTGGTCTGCTTTGTATAATTGTAAAAAACAATTGACCCATATTTTCTTCTCTTTCTTACTAATAAGAATCAAAAAAGGTATAGAACTGAAAAATAATAGTAACTCAAAACTAACATAAAATACCATATGTAGGGGGCATTATGAGATATAGGTAACACATGAACCTTCTGCAATGACGTATGAAAAAATGAGCCTAGAAGCATAAATAACGATTTACCACTTTTTAAATAGAGTGTTTTAAATACGTATTAAGCATTCCTATAACCTATAATAACGTTGAAATGTTGACATCAAATTCTCTTAAATCTAACCATTGTAAACATAATATTGAAACCAAGTATCCCTTAGAGTTTTAAAAAGAAATATTGAGCTGCAGAGGAGCGGGTTTGCTTGAGCCTCGTGGGAGAGTCACCATGCACGTAACTTTAACTTATGCATTGTCTTTTAAAATACAATTATTTCAATAAATTCAACTGTCTTAAGCAATTCATTATTTATACTCACTACTCAAAGCTTATAAAACAGGCAGAAAAATTATTTCTTCCCCTTTTTTTGCCAGAATGCTTTTTTTCCTTGTCTAAGAATTAAAAATTTACTTTCGTTACACATTTTCTTAAGGTCACCAATCTTAAATCGTCGATTTACTTTGTAGTGCAGAGGATACCTAGTGAAGAAAACGTTTAAAAATTCTCAAGGATTAAACCAAAAACTAACAGTACATGTACACTATGTGCTTCATGTACTTTCAGGCAATATTAACTCTACTGTGCAACTTTTAGTTATATTTTCACATAAACAGCTCACTAGTATCAGTGTACAAGTACTCCAACAAAATGCTTACATTTCCTTGTGGCACCAGCTGGACACTGATATTTTTACATAGTTGAGGTTATGCCATTATCTTTAAGAAATTACATTTTTTTCTTCCGCTGGTTTATTATTAAGAGCTAAAGATCACGTGATAACCTTTAAAAGTATTGTATCAAATGCATACTTACTTTCTGGTTATAATAACACTATTAAAATGGCTAATAATATTGTTCACATAAGCTACGAAGATTTGTTATTCGATTCTTTTCATCCTTTTATGTTTTTCCTATGGATAATACAGTAAAACTGAATTACTTTTTTTACTTCGATTAACCTGAAAACAACAAAATTATTCATTAACTTAGATCACTTTAATTTCTATTTATAAGTAAATTGAGCTGCAAAACAATGTGGAAAACTTATTTAAAAAATAATTGTGACAAATAAATTTTAAGACATATTTGAAAATACTTCTGTTTCGTATGTACCCTGTTAAATTATTACGGTCGGTCATACTGTTACAAGGAAATCTCAAGAATGTTCTACCGTGATGTTCATAGCATTTTTGTACAAAAATGTTTATAAACGATGAAATATGAAAATTTAATAAAAAGTATGTAAATGTTTTTAATTATCTTTCAAATTATTTTAACAAACTTAGTGCCGAAAGCATTGATCAATATTAATATAATTTTAAAGTGTTTAGTAGACTTTCTGAAATAGTGTGCATTTACTCTGTTACATTTTCTATCATTACAAAATAACAAATATGGACAGAATAAGCCCTTTTTGAGAAGAAAATGAGCTCCAAAGAAATAAAATTGGCCAAGCCGTTTTTTTTGCAATTGGCCAAGAAGTGTTCATTTAGAGAGTGTTTTTCAAAATCTATAACTCACGTTTATTTGAATATAAAGACTTAAAAATTAATTAAAAGGTAAATCTTGTGTCTGTTAACATCCACACTAAATTTTAAGAAGATCAGTTGTAAGCATTTTTCAAACCGCTTCAAAAAGCAAAAAATGGTCCCTCCACAAAAAAAGTTGGACGTGGCTGGTTTTTCAATATATTGTCATGTTTTAAATGGCATTGTACTCGTCAAGAGTTATTCTACAACCTACTGAATCGTCATTTTGATCGACATTCCGGAAGTACGCGAAAAATCGATGTCAAAAAGCTACTATTTTCCATGAATGCGGTGGCTTAGTGAGCTGCCGACATTGGCCACGTCCACTCTTCCCATCATGGTTCCAGGATTTTCGAGTAGCCGCGTTCACAATGCGCATCAAAAATAACGATACCTTGGGAACAACGTCTGATAAATTGATGTTTTTCTTTTTTTATATGGGGTAGCTTTTAACAGTATTAAGATTGCGCATATTAACAAATTTATATAAATAATTGGAGGACCTATGCAATCAACGTTAAAAATTTGTTATAACTTACTATTGCTTTGTTTTCCTCCTGCCCGTGCCAAAGTTGTAGGATATAGTGTTAATCAATCATACAACACTTAAATAACAATAACAGTTACTATCAATTAATGCTAAATTACTTATTTGTGACAGTAAATTTTTTTAAGTTATACTTCTATAGGTGCATTCTGCCCCACAGAGTAAATCAACAATTTTAGATTTGTGTCCTTGAGAAGAAGTGTAATGGACGTGGATCTTACTTGAATTTCTCCCTTTACCCCACCCCTGTCTTTGATGTACTTCCGGTCCCCCTATACCACATAACGCCACCACACCACACAACTGCATGACATCACACCACAGCACATATTTTAAATGAGATCTGTTATTCTTTTTACCATTTAAAAAAAAAAACAGTTCTTACATGGATTTTAACCTATGACCTCTTGCACCTTAACCAAGACCCTTATCCACTCTGCTATGAGCAGGCCCGATATAAGAAATTTGATTACTTGATCGTATCGTACAGTTTGTTGATTATTTCTCAAGTTAGTTTTTCTTTACTATATATTAGTTAATTTGGTTTAATTATGAAAGTGCATAAAAACTTTATTTGGTCTGCTTTGTATAATTGTAAAAAACAATTGACCCATATTTTCTTCTCTTTCTTACTAATAAGAATCAAAAAAGGTATAGAACTGAAAAATAATAGTAACTCAAAACTAACATAAAATACCATATGTAGGGGGCATTATGAGATATAGGTAACACATGAACCTTCTGCAATGACGTATGAAAAAATGAGCCTAGAAGCATAAATAACGATTTACCACTTTTTAAATAGAGTGTTTTAAATACGTATTAAGCATTCCTATAACCTATAATAACGTTGAAATGTTGACATCAAATTCTCTTAAATCTAACCATTGTAAACATAATATTGAAACCAAGTATCCCTTAGAGTTTTAAAAAGAAATATTGAGCTGCAGAGGAGCGGGTTTGCTTGAGCCTCGTGGGAGAGTCACCATGCACGTAACTTTAACTTATGCATTGTCTTTTAAAATACAATTATTTCAATAAATTCAACTGTCTTAAGCAATTCATTATTTATACTCACTACTCAAAGCTTATAAAACAGGCAGAAAAATTATTTCTTCCCCTTTTTTTGCCAGAATGCTTTTTTTCCTTGTCTAAGAATTAAAAATTTACTTTCGTTACACATTTTCTTAAGGTCACCAATCTTAAATCGTCGATTTACTTTGTAGTGCAGAGGATACCTAGTGAAGAAAACGTTTAAAAATTCTCAAGGATTAAACCAAAAACTAACAGTACATGTACACTATGTGCTTCATGTACTTTCAGGCAATATTAACTCTACTGTGCAACTTTTAGTTATATTTTCACATAAACAGCTCACTAGTATCAGTGTACAAGTACTCCAACAAAATGCTTACATTTCCTTGTGGCACCAGCTGGACACTGATATTTTTACATAGTTGAGGTTATGCCATTATCTTTAAGAAATTACATTTTTTTCTTCCGCTGGTTTATTATTAAGAGCTAAAGATCACGTGATAACCTTTAAAAGTATTGTATCAAATGCATACTTACTTTCTGGTTATAATAACACTATTAAAATGGCTAATAATATTGTTCACATAAGCTACGAAGATTTGTTATTCGATTCTTTTCATCCTTTTATGTTTTTCCTATGGATAATACAGTAAAACTGAATTACTTTTTTTACTTCGATTAACCTGAAAACAACAAAATTATTCATTAACTTAGATCACTTTAATTTCTATTTATAAGTAAATTGAGCTGCAAAACAATGTGGAAAACTTATTTAAAAAATAATTGTGACAAACCGTCAAGCTGTAAATAGATAACATAAATTTTAAGACATATTTGAAAATACTTCTGTTTCGTATGTACCCTGTTAAATTATTACGGTCGGTCATACTGTTACAAGGAAATCTCAAGAATGTTCTACCGTGATGTTCATAGCATTTTTGTACAAAAATGTTTATAAACGATGAAATATGAAAATTTAATAAAAAGTATGTAAATGTTTTTAATTATCTTTCAAATTATTTTAACAAACTTAGTGCCGAAAGCATTGATCAATATTAATATAATTTTAAAGTGTTTAGTAGACTTTCTGAAATAGTGTGCATTTACTCTGTTACATTTTCTATCATTACAAAATAACAAATATGGACAGAATAAGCCCTTTTTGAGAAGAAAATGAGCTCCAAAGAAATAAAATTGGCCAAGCCGTTTTTTTTGCAATTGGCCAAGAAGTGTTCATTTAGAGAGTGTTTTTCAAAATCTATAACTCACGTTTATTTGAATATAAAGACTTAAAAATTAATTAAAAGGTAAATCTTGTGTCTGTTAACATCCACACTAAATTTTAAGAAGATCAGTTGTAAGCATTTTTCAAACCGCTTCAAAAAGCAAAAAATGGTCCCTCCACAAAAAAAGTTGGACGTGGCTGGTTTTTCAATATATTGTCATGTTTTAAATGGCATTGTACTCGTCAAGAGTTATTCTACAACCTACTGAATCGTCATTTTGATCGACATTCCGGAAGTACGCGAAAAATCGATGTCAAAAAGCTACTATTTTCCATGAATGCGGTGGCTTAGTGAGCTGCCGACATTGGCCACGTCCACTCTTCCCATCATGGTTCCAGGATTTTCGAGTAGCCGCGTTCACAATGCGCATCAAAAATAACGATACCTTGGGAACAACGTCTGATAAATTGATGTTTTTCTTTTTTTATATGGGGTAGCTTTTAACAGTATTAAGATTGCGCATATTAACAAATTTATATAAATAATTGGAGGACCTATGCAATCAACGTTAAAAATTTGTTATAACTTACTATTGCTTTGTTTTCCTCCTGCCCGTGCCAAAGTTGTAGGATATAGTGTTAATCAATCATACAACACTTAAATAACAATAACAGTTACTATCAATTAATGCTAAATTACTTATTTGTGACAGTAAATTTTTTTAAGTTATACTTCTATAGGTGCATTCTGCCCCACAGAGTAAATCAACAATTTTAGATTTGTGTCCTTGAGAAGAAGTGTAATGGACGTGGATCTTACTTGAATTTCTCCCTTTACCCCACCCCTGTCTTTGATGTACTTCCGGTCCCCCTATACCACATAACGCCACCACACCACACAACTGCATGACATCACACCACAGCACATATTTTAAATGAGATCTGTTATTCTTTTTACCATTTAAAAAAAAAAACAGTTCTTACACGGATTTTAACCTATGACCTCTTGCACCTTAACCAAGACCCTTATCCACTCTGCTATGAGCAGGCC
>NW_019384230.1:834527-856562 GCF_000648655.2 Copidosoma floridanum | reverse complement strand
ATACGTGCTTAGCCCAATATTACTTACCTTTAGATGTTTCAAACGTTTTTAAAAAAAAGAAGATTTTATTATTATAAATAAATAATTTTGCAACAATTTAAAGAAAATTTTATTGTTATTTAAGTGTTGTATAATTAATTTAAACTTTACTCTGCAACCATTACACGTCTAGGAGAAAAACAAAGCAACAGTAAGTTATAACAAAGTATTAAAGTTGATTGCACCGGTCCTCCAATTGTTTACATAAAGTTGTAAGTATGTGCAATCTTATTATTATTGACAGCTACCTCATAACTTAAAGAAAAATCAATTTATCTTATACGGTTCCGGAGATCTCGTTATTTTTGATGCGTAGTTTCAGTTTAAACGTGGCCACTTGAAAATCCGGGAGTCAGTTTTTGAAGAGCGAGGGTGGCCTACGTCGGTGGCGGCAGCTCGCCAAGCTGCCACATCCATGGAAAAAGGGTGTTTTTTGACATTGATTTTTTGCATCCTTCCAGAAGGTCAATTAGAACGACATTTTGGTAAGTAGTAGAATATCTCTCGACGAGTACCATGCCGTTCAAAAAATGGCAATATGTTGAAAAACCAGCCACGTCCAATTTTTTTGGAGAGAAACCATTTTTTCTTCTTGCAGTAGTTTGCAAAAAGCTTACAACTGATTTTCCTAAAATTAAGTGTGGATGTTAACGGGCACAAGATCTGGCTTGCATTTAATTTCCAAGTCTTCATATTCAAATGAACGTAAGTTATAGATTTTTTTAATAATGGTTCAAAAGAGCACTTTTTGGAAAATTGCGAAAAAATGGCTGGGCAAATTTTATTTCTCTGAAACTTTTTTTCTTTGTCTTGAGATTGCACATCACTTTCAACCAAATAACTTTTTTGTCTGACTCTCCAGTTTTTTTCTAGACGCGAAAAACCATATTTGCCCACATTTACTATGTTTTTGGGCCGTTAGCTGACACAATTCAGATTCTAAAAGTACTAAGATTTGTTCAGAAACCGAATAACTACCACTATAATACTTTTCACAGTCATAGAAATTTTCCAAAGTTTACTATGCTTTTCTGCTAATTCTATCCTACTAATAAATTTGACTTCTTTTACATACTACGCTTCAGAGAAGAAAAGAACAATGTCGATATTTCTAAAAGTACTGTATCCCAGAAAATTGTAATGGCACCAAATACCTTAAGCAAACTTAACAGTAGTGATATTCAAAGTTACACTAAGCTATAACCTATTTATTAAGGCTGAAAAGATAACAAAATGAGACCTACTATACGTTAGCTTTTTCTAACTAAATACTTTTATTGCACTAGCCTCGAAGGGCGTGTGATGTGCGCCAAAGGTTAGTTTGACATCTAATCTTACAACTAACTTCAGCACATTTTATAAAATCTCAGGTTTAATTTAATGTAATCGCACCTTTAATTCGATACTAACGCTATCTTCCTTTTATAATAGGATAATTAGTCTAATTGCACGTGAACTATAAAAAACTTTATAGAAGTATGTAACAATGAAAGAAAATTGTCAGACATACTTTTTGAATGAAATTAATGTAAAAACTCAAAAAAAAATTGATTTTATCACATGCATTATTATTCAATTACTTATAAAATTATTTTTGTAGAAATTGTAACCAGGCTCTGCTGAAGTTTGAAAAGCATTTGACTTCCAAAATGCAGCCAAAAGTCTCTTGCTATCAACCCAGGATTGGTAATGTAGCTTTTAAGATACATTTTTTCAATATTTAATGCACAAAAAAATTTTTCATCATACCCTGCCATAAGCTCGTTTTGTTTCTCTGGCTTCAGTAGGCTAAGAAAATCTTTTATATCTATCATAAGGCAGTGCATAAGCACACTGTGCATTTGTATTCAGCGGTGCGGCGTAGCGAGGGTTAGTGGCGCCCGGGGCGGAAGAAACTGTGCCGCCCCTACAAAATCAAAATTTTTAGCCCAACAAAATTATAAATGAATTAAAATAATAATAATAAAATTTTAACAAATTAACTAGTTTAAATTTAGTCTGACTTTGGAGCACAATCNGACATTATATATGAAGTTGAAAATTGAAAAAAAAGAATGACACTTCATGATACCAAGTAAAAATGTTTTTTTATTTATGAGGTCTCTGGTCAAAAATACATAATTTATATAAAAATTTTACGGGCTTTCCGGGCATCACAATCTGAACTAGCATCTTCAAAATCCACTTCGTTTGCTAAATCGTGCTCGATTGACAATATCGCCAAATTAGTTTACCTCAACGAACTCATAGTAGTTCGTAAGTAGTTCTTAATTAATTTTAATTTAGACAAGCTACGTTCACAGCTGGCAACACTGATTGCCACTGTCGAAAAAATCCTCAACATTATAGCAATATTTGGAACTAAAACGCCTGAAATATGTTGTTGTATGAATTGGAGAAGATCAAGCGGTCCCTCAGTAATTATTTCTGCTTCTTTATTCGACGCACGCCCAAAATTTTGTAGCCGTTCACGTTCACGCTAAAATTCTTCTTTATCGATATCATCCGGTGCTTCCTCCAATTTACAAATATATTCAGAGTTCAGCAGATTCGATGACGTAAGGAAAGAGAATTTTGCGTCAAGATCATAAAGCTGTTTAAATCTTATTTTAATTTCCTGGATGATCCTGTCTACACACGTAAGCATTTTATGCTGCAGTTCTAGATCGTACGATAAACCAGCATCTGCTACTCCATCGCCGTGAATTTTTTTTTTTTTTTCTTGTCCGGTGGAGTACAACCTCAATGCCCAGTTCGTCAAAAATTTCTTTGGCAAACTTGCATCCATCATCAACAAGCTTATCCCTATTCTCCACCAAGAAAATCTCTAAAGCCTTGACTTTAATTGCATAAGCATTAATATTAAGTCTTCTAGTCTGTCCATACACCTGAGTCTCATTAACTTCGACTAGCGCATCATCCCAGAGTCCAAGATAACATACAAATGAAAAGGATTGCATGGAAGTTAAAAGAAGACCAGCATCGGACCTCGTTTTAACATTTTCTGTCATATCTGTTGAAAGCTGTTCTAGAACATGCAGAATGTTCACATAGCAATTCTTTATTACAATAATTGCATCATGTCTGGCGCTCCAGCGAGTATCGATCAACCGCTTGACACCTTGCTTTGTGACATAAGTTAGGACGTCCCAACGATGAGTCGATGACGAAAAAAACACAGAGATGCGTTTTAAGGTACCCAAAAAAAGTGACTGAATTAACGGCGGCCGATGTGGCATGTTGTACAGCCAGGTTCAAAGAATGATTTGTGCATGCCACAAATTGCGCCTTCGGATTTTCCGCTCTAATGCGTGCTTGAACTCCATTGTATACACCTGCCATAACCGCTGCATTGTCGTACGCTTGTCCTCTGCAGTTTTGCATATCCAGCCCATCGGATTTAATCTTGTCCACGATCATCTGTGTCAGTTGCTTAGCATTTTTTCCCTTTACTTTTATGAAGTCAACGAAAGACTCTACTACCTTAACTTTTGCTCCGTCAACCTTCACATACCGTAGTACCTGACTAAGTTGATCTTCGTGAGACAAATCTGGCGTGCTGTCAAAAATTATAAAAAAATATTTATTTTCTTTTACTTCCTGAATAACTTTACTGCAAACTTGATCTCCTAAAACATTGATGAATTCGTTTTGTGTCTGAGGTGACAGGTACGAAACTTGAATTTTGTTTCCAAGCCTAATCTTCGTAAGGTGTTCACATAATAATGAGCCGTACTTTGCCAAAAGCGTTACAAGTTCAAGAAAGTTTCCTCTGTTACCACTTGCGACGCTGTCAGAAAGCGATGTACAATGCCCGCGCAGCGCTAAATTTTGCTTTGATCCTCCTTTCGAATTCTTTCCACTTAAATAAGTTGTCATTGTGTAATTTCCTAGACTTGTGTTCATATACCTTTGGATTCATCTTCCAATACGAGTTGAAGCCATCCTTACTGTTTCTGAACTAGTGGCCTATACAGGAGAAAAAAGTCGTCAACAAAAGCTAAATAGGGACTTTTTTGCTGGTGAGTATACCATTCAAGATCGTAGGATTGTTTCACCATTGGATAGTACGCGATAAAATTAGTCACGGGTTAATTTTCTCGTTTCTCCTTTTGCCGAGGTTCCTGAACGACTGACTTCAGCAAATTAAAAATCTAAGTGCTGAACAGCGGTTGAGCCTTCCTGAACTAGGAACATCCTAAGATTATTTGTTATCGCAGCCGGCCATTCACCCACATCCTTTAAATCGATACCAGACTCTCGAACGAAATCAGGTTCAGCTTCCAAAAGATGAGAAGGATCAGCTTGTCTAGGTGACTGAGGACTCACTTAACTAGAGGGTCGGTCACACAAATTTAATACAGTAGAAATATTAGCTTGTCTTGATGTTATTGCATGCTGAAAATTTTCAACTTCGGTTGAAATTCTGAGATCCTTCGTTTCAACTTCTGTTTCACTTAGGTCGTCTTGAACGTGACATACTGATTGACTAGCATTAGGTACAACTTGACTTATGGTTTGACTATGACTATCTTCAGTTTCAGATGGGGTAAGAAATTTTAGAATCAAATTGCTTTCCTGCTTCTGTTTTTCTGCTGCCAACTTCCGTCTTTTTCAGAAGGACGCTCCGCTTTCTTTGAATCTTTTCATACCTGCAACTAAATATAAAAGTTACTCCAAGAACTCAGATTTTTTTATTTCTTTGTAATTATAAATAACGTGCTTTCTCTTTCCACTAAATATCATATGACATTATATATATATACTTATATAAAAGAAAAAAAATGGAAATTCGTTATTGTTGTTACTTTAAAAAATCATCCAAATAAAGACTACACGTCAGGTATCTATTGACTAGGTAAAACAGAAATGATGTTATAAATTAAAACAGTTCCACTAAGTACACTCAACATAGAGATATTCGCGACCATTTTAAAACAAATTGAAATCCACTAAACATATGCATGCGTATATATGTTTTCAGCAAAGGAGGTTATGCGTGCCCCAAATTCAACATCAGTAGCACACAAATCGCTGTAAACTCGTTTCAGGGAGGTCGCAAATATCTGTCTAAAAAGTGTACACTGTACAATAACGCACTTTACATCAGTATGAGCTTATTTTATTATTATATGCAAAAAATGGGAAAATCAGCGAGTAAACATTATTCATTTTTTAACTTTACTTTGATATATTTCAGTAACAAGACTAACACGGTAATCGAGATTGCTGCGTGCCGTACACTGGAAAAAAATTGGTGCCCTCTTTAACTTAACTACAGTAGGAGTATGGGTGGTCATCTTTAGTTCTTTCCCGTTGTGAGCAGCTCAACCACGGCTATTACAGAAAAAAGTTCTCACCACTGTAGGAGGTGTATAAGTCACAGAGACTGGCGGTGTACTTATACATGTCCCTACGGCGTGTAAATTGGCTGTGAAATGCCAAAAACCAATATAGTAATACTGAACATAGTCTCCATCACTCGGATAAGTGCTGCTTCTGCTGCTGCCCTTTCTGCGCAGAGTGCGCATAAGAAGCAGCAGCAGAAGTAGCAGCATCAGGCGGTAGGAGACATATATATGCATGTGAGTCCGACTGACGGCGACTGTCTACAGTATTACTATGTTGGTTTTTGGCATTTTGTGGCCAATTTACACGCCGTAGGGACGTGTACAAGTACACCGCCAGTCACAGTGTACTTATACACCTGCTATAGTGGTAAGAACTTTTTTCCGTGAGCGTGAATTGGCCATGATCTTCATTGACTGTCATACCTCGAAAAAGTATCGATACTTTATGTATCAAAGAATGGATACTTTAAAGTTACATAGTACCATACACTCCACATAGTGAGTATGAGGACCTTTCTTTTTCTTTTCTGATTTTAACTTTTCATAGTGGAGCTCTTGCCGCTCACCTGCCACTCAATCGGCACGCCGCCCGGGGTGGCCCGCCCCCCCCCCCCTCGCTACGCCACTGTTTGTATTTATTTTAGCATCATCAGCATTATTCAATATCATACTTAACACTACGTGTACTGCTTTAGCTCGGCATCTAGTTGAGCTCTTTCTGCAATATTTAAGTTGACTCATCACATTTTTGAAAGTTGAGCGATTTCACTTAAATTAAGATTTATGGTAGAGTATCACTCAATGGATATACAGTTCAAATTTCAGAGCTTGCCAAGCGAAAAAAAGTATATGACGTGTTGAAAATCTAAAAGTGCAGGCTAATCTTCGTACGTAAACAAGCGAATTCGTGTCTATAGGTACACGTATTAAGTCTGCTACTCAATACTTTTAGGTTTTGTAGTCTAATATCACTCAAACGAAGAGTACAAGGATGATAAGCCACCTTAAGGTGTCTCCAGCGTTAAGTGCCGTATATAGTTATGGCATAAGGGTGCGATAACATAGAGTTTGGCAGTCTGCAGACTAGCAGACTCCATATTATTTTAGCCTTATCCTTGCGCAGTAAATGATTATATTGAATGAGCCAGAACCCTAGCTATCGCTCGTTATTCATTAACTTAATTATTGTAAATACCTCACAGTCAATAAAATTTCTTACAGTTATCATTTAAATTTTAAGTAGATTTCTATCCAAGCAGAAAAAACTTATAACCTTAAAATGCAGTGAGCCCACTACTTAAATTAAGAAAAGTCTGTTACAAATTATCAAAATCTCTGATTTTTATATAAAAGTTCTATAACTGCCTCTTAAAAGTATCAGTACAAAATTTTCGGTTGAAATATTGAATATAATAAATTTGAGAAATATTTTTGTTTAACGGTCTTGTGCTGCCTCTTGCTTTTTTATTTACATTTTCGTTTATAACTTTAAAAATAAATGGTTGATGTAGGGCCCTACATAGCCAAATAATTGTACGACTTATTTGCTTCAATTCGATATCTTATTTTCTAGAATTCTAGTATTCATTGAAAAGACATCAGTGGATACGTACTTGATGCATTTTGAAGTTATCATTTTTTTCTGCTTAAATGAATATACATACATGACTTTGATAAATAATGTAAAAGTATATATTACCTGGGAGATATCTTCAATATTTCACTTTTGAGACCCAGGTTCTATAGTGTAAGTCAGAAGTAAGAAATTAATATAAATTATGATAAGTCTAAGTAGCATTCAGAAGACGCAGTGTATCAAAGCACCTAAGACTGTTTAACTGTATCTATAGTAGTCTCTGGTAAAAGACACGGTGTAGATACATGAGCTACGGGATTTTATTAATTCCTACCTAAAGTAAGATATTCTGTACACTGGCATGAGCCACTACTATTTTTTTTTTAAATAAGGCAGATCAAATATCTCACTTGACACTTTATATACAATGGATTTTAGTCTTAAGATAATGTCTTTGCACCTCTTTTTTCCCGAATTTCTAAAAGCGTTATCCAAGACTTTAATAGAACTTGCTTTTTTATTTTAAAATTCTAGGTAAATAAACGATCATATTGCGCATCTTGCACAATTTGGCTAGACTTGTGAGCTGTCATTTTCTGTTACATGCGTTTGTGGGAAATGACCATAGCTCTTGGTCTGTAATACTGAATGAGTTTCTTGTAAAGAACGAGCCTTTAGAATCTAGCTGAAGTTGTTTTTTCGTGCAGAATAACAAATAGTCCTGGTCTTTAGTACCGAACGAGCTTTTTGCAAGAAACGTACCTTTCATTTCTGACTGCGTTTATTTATAATATACTATCAAATTTATGAATTTGTTAAGCATCTGTCTTATTTTAAAATAACCAAATTAAATACTTACTATCATTGTGTTGGTACAGATTTCTAAACATTTGGGTTAAACTTAACATTCATAGTGATATAAAATACTATGATTCATAGAAAACTATAAGAAACTTATAGAAAAAATTTGAGCTTTCATTCATGCATGATTCTTAAAGAGTCAGAAATAACTTATAGTGGCAAAGTATTTTCAATGTAACGAATAATTTTTGTTTTTAAATACTCGTTTTTATTAATTACTTATCATTTTTTAATATTTCATTCAAATGTTTTAAAAACCTTCTAGCTATGTCACTAATTTTGTCAGGGTTTACTTAACAAAAGTTGTGCAAGAATTATTTAGTAGTTCATAGTTGCAGCTCATTAAGATTCAATTTTTCAGTATAGTCAAATAAACAATGGCTGTCAAAAAAGCTTACTTTTATAACGATGTTAGTACAAAATGTTTACGTGTTTCCATTCTGTTTATACTTAATTTACCTTAAATATAAATACAATCGAGTAGAAACTTATTTGAGAGCGATCACTTTTCCTGCAAACAATTTATGAAACAAAAACCAAGCGTACGTTTTGGGAACCTCAGCAGAAGTAATACTTTCAACTCAGAGTAATGGAAATCTAATAGTGTCAGGTACACTTGTTACAAATTTTATGAGTTATACAGTTTGTTTTAAAGAAGTCTTTTAAATAGACCTTTTTATTTATTTAATAAAAGTTAAATGTAGTCATTATGTTGTTATGACAGTTTTTAGAAACATAATTTTCAATTACAGAGTCGTATTTTCTAGTTTTGCATTAATTACTTGTTTCTATTACAGAATAGTAAAAATACATTACAAATGTTAAAATTATAAAATATATTTAGGTATAAAATCATAAAAAAATCGTTTTGTAGATGTATGTCAAGGTAAAGAAGTGTTAGATAAATCAGCAAGTGGAAAACGATATAAGCAGTCATGCTTTTTTGCCTTTTGGCTGTTTCTTAGCTCTTACAATACGACATCGATTTGAAGACACAATAGGTCTTTAAAAACAAAGTTTTGTTGACGCTACTGATACTTTTCAACGAGCTCTACGTTCTGATAACTGATGAGCTATCGTTTTTAAATCTCTTTTGTTTTCTCTATAGCTAACTTAAGTATTTGTAGATAAATGTGTTGCTTCATAGTTGTCGTTGTTTTTTGTTGTATTTTTAATAATTGCCCGTTAGACATCGATAATTTATACCTAATATTTTTTTTTTTGTAACGGCCTTAAAACTCACATTGACTAGGAGAAAAAAAATGTTAAGCACAAAATTTTAAAAAGTAAAAAAAAAAAATAAATACTAAACACTAAAAATTAAAAAAAAAAAAATATTTAAAACATCATTTCGTAATGAAGTGAAAACGTATTGTTGACAGTACTGACGCTTTTTCATAAGCTTTGTGTACTGACTACTGTTAAGTTATCGGTTTTTTATCCCTTCTTTGTCCTCTATAGTTATGTAAAGCGTTTATAAATGAAGATGTTTTATGAGAATTGGTTCTTTTTGTTCTATTTCTAATGATTCCCTTCAAAGATCGATGATTTAATCCTAATGCTTTTTTCCTTTGAAGTGCTATTTTTCCTTTATCATTCCTGTGGGCTCTATTCATTGTGATTAATAATTTTAATTGCATGACCCCAAAAATAAGATTATAAGTTAAAAAACTTTTCAATCTACGTAAGTTTATTTTTTTTGAAAAAACCAGGACAGTAATTTTTTTTATTACGGCTTTATAACTATTATTGATAAGGTAAAAAAAAGTATGAAGCACAAAATTTCGAAAAGTTAGAAAAAAAAGTATCAAACACAAAAAACCATAATTTAAAAAAAAAACAATATTTAAAATACAATAACGTAATATTAAAATTTTTCTATCATTACTTTAATATTAAATTAATAAATGATTCTTAATTTATTAATAACAAATACAAATAGGAAAATTATTAACTAAAACGTAGTATTGAATGGCTTACCACAAATGTCTACTACTAATTCATAGATTTTAAATGGCTGGCAAAGCTGAATTTTAATTTAAAATCTGAGCCATCATTCTTCTGTCAGTAATAAGCTGAAGCACAGAAGCAAAAATGTACACTTTCCCACTCGCACTCACATGGGCTGATAATAGTCCTGGTAGTTCAAGACTCTATGTTTATGCAGCCTTTAAGTGTACGTGCATAGGAATCCTGCTATTTGGAGAATGTAAGAAAAAGTTTCGGCGGGCGATTAGGTTCAAATTAATAGCGATTAATATTCATTTATTTTTCATTTAGTACAATGAGCAACTTGTTGACAATGAAACTAGACTTCAAAAGGTGTCAATTGTATAAAACGCAAGAAAAAACTAAATATTGATTTATGCTAATTTAAATTGTGTCACCTACGAAAGCTTCAGCTTGCATTTCTTAGACTATAGATCTATGACGGGGTCATTTTTCATTTCCAGCCGAAAAACACTAAAACTCGATTCTATGTAAAATTTGACGTTTTAGGCTTGTTTTAATGCCCTGTGTATGTGTGTTTGTGGTTCGTTATGTTTCGTACGGGGAAAGAAGAGAGGACGACGGAAACATATAGCTAGTGAGACGAGAAAAGAGGAGCATGAGCGAAAAAAGCGAGAATAATAAGAAGAAATGTGTAAGTAAAGGATTATAAGTGATGTTAGCGTTACTACTGTGTGCGCGGACATATCTATACTTGTACATTTTAGTTTCAATCAGTATGTTGGTGGGAAAATTGATGAGTTTTCGATTTGTAACAATTATTGTAATTATTGATTGTATTTTTACTGCACCTTTTGTAATATTATAATGCGCTAAAAATATAGAGAGTTTGTGTACATACGTGTCGTTAAGGGGAAAAACGAGACGTGTGCGAGCTAGGTCGTATGACAGAAGTAGAGGAAAGAAAGAGATATAAGAGATTTCGGGGCAGTACGACGCGAGCAGTGAGACTGAGAGGACTCCTTGACGGGCCTTCAAGAGGGACGGATGTAGGGCGTGTACACCATCAAGATGTCGTCCAACCTACGTCCGTTACCAGCTCTTGGCGATCTACGTGAGGCATCATCTGCAGCCTGGCTAAAGTGTACCCAATCACAAAAAGCAAGATGGCAGTGGGTGATCTCACAAGGTGTAACACTGCTTCTTGACCTGAAATAAAACGAGGCGCTGACGCAGCGTTAGCAAATCTCGATCGCGTTCGTCACCGTTGTCCCTCTCACCTCTTGGGTTTCTGCTCCTGAAAAAGGGGGATTGGTGCGGGAGTTCTCCCGTTCTACGGGAAGAACTATTAATTTACACACAACGAATACCTTTCACTATTCCTTTTATTAAACACTTAATACTAATACACAGTCTCCCTCTCTTCACAATACACGACACAATGCTTCACTTCGACCTCTGGACGGCACTACAGCGACTCCGCCTCGCAACCTGCGAGCCACGAGCGCTCGTCCACCACATCCTGCTGGTCCGGGACCAGGAGGGGCTCCTGCTCGACCTCGACCCACACTACTACGCACACACTCACACTCCGTCCCCAATCTCTCACACTGCTATACACTCTTTCGCTCTCTCTCTCTCTCTCTGCTCGACTATACACTCTCTCTCTTACTCTCTCTCTCTCTACTCTACTATTTACCTTAATACACGACAACACGCACAAAAAATGGCGGCCCTCTCATGCACCTCGCGGTTTCTCGTAAACCTCGTCTCGTCAACCCAAACTCTTTCTCTCTCTCTCTCACTGTCTACACTACAATCTCTCTCTCGCACAGTCTACGCTATACACTACTTCTCTCTCTCTCAATATTTCTCTCTATCTCTCTCTCTAGCCTCACCTCCTGGTCAAAACGTCCGCGAGTCCAACCCAGCGTGATGTCGTCCGGTGTCCTCGAGCGGGTCGTTCGTCCTGCGGCTTTACCCTTTCTCTTCTCTCTCTCTCTCAATTCTTATCTCTCTGCTTCTTCTTTCAGCGGCCGTAGTCCTCGACCTGGAGACCTCGTCGTCCTGGGAGAACACAGCAGCTGCTCGTCTCGCACGTACACTCCTCTCTCTTCTCTCAACACTCAACGCACCTTTTCGAAAACTCTTTCTCTCAACTCTCGCCACAAAATCCCGCAAAGCCACCGAAGCTTTCGCTGCTTGCGCTTAAACGTGCAGTTCGAGGCTCTACTCCAGACTCACTCAAAATCTCTTGCTCAAGCAATGGCCACCGCCACTGCCGCCGCCACGTATCTCCTCTCGCAGTCACTCTCATACTTAGCAGCTGCTGTGTCTTGGTAGTCGCGTTCGCACTTTCCTTGTCCTTTTCTGCTGGCGCTGCTGTGTCTCTGCATCTCAGCTGTTTGTCTGTTGGCGTCCTCGTCCCCTCCTCTCAGCGTGTATACAGCTCCCGAAAAACAAACAGTTCAGAGAAGCGTCAAATTAATGCTCTTTATATACACGCTGCATCAGCGAGAGCATTTTGGAATACAGAGGCCATTTTGCCTCGTTACAAAGGACACGACGACAACAACTTACTGGAGATGGTGGACTGGAGATATTTCGCGTAGTGCATGGTAAGGCTAGTGACTAGTGGGAAAGTAAGGGAGAGGGACATGGTGTGTAGTGCCGAGGTGAAGTTGTGCAGGTGTAGGACATGTTGAGGGTAAGGGTAAAAGTGGACGTATGGATGAGTGTGTATGGTTGAAGGTACTGTGGATTTTACTGGGGGTTATGGAGAAAAGTAAGAAGTGTAAACGAGGGGTCAAGATTGCTAAAATAGTGGGAGAGCGAGAATTAGTTTGTTCGAGAGAAATACGTCCGGGTGCAGAAAGCATGACTGGGAAGTAGGAAGGAATGATGTGCGGGTAATCGAGAGTGGGGATTAGTGCGTTAGAGGGAGAGAGTGAATGAGACCAGTGATCCGGACCGCCCGAGGTGACGACTCCGGTTCCATTCCAGGATGGGAGCACGTCGCGCCTGATTGCCGGGCCCGTGGGCGTCCCGGGGAACCCGGACCAGTCGAGAGCAGCCTTCGAAGTTAGGGGTCAATCGTGTGTGTAAGAAGCAGAATTTGTAAAGTGGGCCAATCGTGTGTGTGTGCGCAAAGCGGGATTCGTAAAGCGGCGTGTGCGTTACTTTCGAAGCGTCACCTGGGCCTCGGCAACTGGCAAGCGGCCGCCTGTCTGGCCACAGGGTGCCACTCAACAAGCCTAGGGTACTCTCGACGCCAGGATAACTCTGGGGTGACTCACGGGTAGAGGTGCTACGGTACAATTGGGAATTCTCGTGGGCAAGCGGGATGTTCTTTGCTTTAGCGCTAGTCTTCCGTTGAACTCCAAGAGTGTGAAGTTTCGGGTGAGGGAACCTTGGGTGTACGTGTGCGTCTATGTGTAAATAGGTGTTTGAATACGGGGTATGAGAGCAAAAGTGGGTGTTTACTGCGAATTGTGAGTTAGCACCAGAGGTAGCGTCGATTCTTTAGAAGTGTTCATCTATTGAAAATGAAGTAAAAAGTAGTCTAAAGGTGAAATTTGTGTTGGTGTATTTATTTGTACGAGTGTGAGATATTGACATTCTGATTATTTCCCTTGGGAACTGTCTGCCTCCAGATGGACAGTCCGCGGCGGGGCCTCCTATAGCTAAGGAGTCTCGAGCTACATCGGAAGAGCAGAGCTGAGCCAAGCCAAAGCGTTCGATAGAGTATTGGGTCGCAGAGTTTAGTCGTTTTAGGTGTCGTATGTGATCTGAGGTGTTTTAGTGCGTTGTATCGGGACGGCTTCGCGTTGACGTGAAAACGTCGATTCGGGGCTAAAAATGCAACGTTACAGATCCTTCATGCATAGGTACCCTTAAAATGTATTGTTACCAACAGGAACTGATTGGGCGAGATTTTAACTTAAAATATAAATACGTTGTGGTCCATCAGCTTATGTAATTTCTTATATAATTAACAAAATTATAATCATTATCATATAAGTGTACTTGGGTATTAATGCTTACAAATAATATAAACTGAGATTTTGTGATGCACGAATAAAGCCAAGTCATGCTTACCTTGTCATCCTTTAAGGATTGATTGCTATTACAAGAAGAAGAAAAAAAGTCATTTTAAATAAGTTGTTGATCCACGCTTCGGGTCACTATCAATGAAAATTGACAGTTATATCTAATTAAAGGTTATCTGAGATGTGACCTTTGGCTTCGCCACGGATTAAAATACCCATAACATCTGGATTATTATTTACTTCACCACCCTTGGGGTGTTAAAAGCTATATTCTTATGTCACAAATGCATTTATCTTATGAACCTATCCGACGTTTTTATTTTTATTTTGATTATGTTCTCTTTAGTATGTACAGGTGAGAATAAGAATAAGAGAATCTTAGGGATCTGTAGAATTTGAAGTATTTAAATAAGGTAGTTGACGTAAATGTTAATAGGCACCCGATTCCCGATAATCCCTACCAATGTGTTATTTTTTAAAAACTGTCATGTTCATAACAATAAAAAAAATCTAAGTATACCTAACAAATAACTATTAATATTTTGGTAATGTTCTTAAATTTGACGATTTTTATTGACTTTTTAACATGAGTTACATAGCCTATTCTCTCAAAAGATTTTGGTCATATCTATAACTTTTTTACTAGTGACATCTGTCTTTAAATAAATAAATTAGATTAGGCTGTCTCTCGTAGCAACGAAGATGTCTGCTCTCTAAGCAATGAGTCCTTAATAGTTACCTGCAATAAAAAAAAATTTTACACGCATAATAGTTATTTTACTCCTTACAAAAGTTATAGGCATGAAGGTGAAGGCACAATGCACAATAACAAAAAAATAAAAATGTCATAAACTCATTAAAAATTTTTTTAATTGGACTATCAGCTAGCTGGGTCTCGATAAAGTAGCTTTACCTAATTATCGATGATCAATTTTCAGTCACCAGAACTCGTAAATCATACTTACTAAAGGCATTAACTTAAAAATAAATAAGGTAAAAAAAAGTAAATAGTACTATTTTGTTGTTAAATTTATTGAATAGATTTGGTAAGACCACAACCGTAACATGTAGCAGTATAATGTAACTTGTTACAGTTTCGTGAAGAGTTAACAATGTTATAAATAATTGTTTAAACATTTATACTATGTAATAACTAATATGACTTTCTTGTACTCTATATACCAACAGTTTTATGAACTTTTATTTCCAGAAAAATGTACGTTAAAATCAAACCTTACAGTGATTCAAACATTTAAAAAAAAGGCAACTTGTTGACAATGAAATGTCTATCTTAACTGTAAGCAAAGCAAGTAATGTACCGTACCCTACTCTCCGTTTAGGCGACAAAGGACAGATTCCCTTTAAACTTTAGCCTGGACCGAACAGTTTTTTGAGGTCTTAAGAGGAAAAGCAACTAGTTCAATGGATTTTTACCTTAAGTAAGCGTGGTTTTCACATTACTAAGAGGAATCTATTAAAAACTATGCAAATACTCATGAAAAAAAACCAAAAAGAAAACACCCTTTACCAATGACAGGCTAGGTAAGCACTGATATGCCTCTTTTCTTTGTAGGCATCCAGAAATGTCAGAAAGAATGCGTCGAAATTGAAGCACTATAAGAGCAAGCATTACCAAGAACAAATTGAGAGAATAGTTTAATAAAGTGTATAAGTATTTAAAGTCTAAGACTTAAGATGATATTGGACCAGAATGAGTTCTTATAATATATAAATTAGCTTTTTTACTGAATCCCAAATGCAATAAGGTTATAGTTAGAAAAGGAGAGAAAAGTGTGTATCAAGTGTCTAGAAATAAAGAAGAATGTTACACAGCTTTAGTAGGTAGCAATGCAGCTAGTGATCTACTACTAACCATGTATGTGTCAAAAAATCAAAGAATTTCATCTGCCATAGCTAAGAATTTTCCTGATGATTTTAATATTGGTGAAAGTGAAATAGGATGTATGATTTCAAAGACATTTTACTGCTATGTTACAAATTATTTTAATTATTGGTGTGTTAATAATAATGTAAGTATTGCAGTCATATTATTTGTTAATGGGCACAGCTCACACTTGACTAAAGACCTTAGTGATTTCTGCTCCAATGACGGTATTGAGCTCATCGCATTACTGCCCAATGCAACCCATGTTATGCAGCCCATGGATGTAGCACTTTTTCATACCTTAAAGTCTACCTACCAGGATGTTGTGCAAACTTGGCGTATGGATAATGATGGCAAAAATTTAACAAAAGCACATTTTGTTCCTGTCTTAAAAACAGCTTTGTACTCATAAGATCTAAATAAAATTTACAAAAATGGGTTTGCAAGATGCGGTCCTTCACTTTTCTATGTAGATGATATTAATTATGGCAAATTTTTAAAGAACGGTAAAGCAGGCAGCTCTACAGAAAAAGATGAAAATCTGTCAGGCTATACCTCTGAATCAAGAAAACTGAAATCATGAATGACGGAGTCATTTTTCTCTGACCCTACAGCATTAAGCACCTAAATGCGTCATAAAGGTGAAATCTATTTTTATTTACAAGAAGCTAATAAAGGCCTGGGTCTGTGTGTTTTATGTGCTACGTGAGAGTTATCGGATACAAGGAGTAGCGCCAAGAAGAGAAAAGAAAACACCAGAGTTGCGGGAACACATGCATCAAACGTAGCGGCGTATAAAAAGAGACACACAAATACTCAGTAAATAACGATTTGTAGTACCTCGCCACATATGTATATATGCTTGTAATCGCCGCGCCATGAATGTGAACCAAGTGTATCGTCGTCTATTGTTGTAAACAGCGCCACATCCGAGTGTATGTGTATGAGCAGGAGTTTATGTGTAGAATCAGGAGTAGCTAGTATTATTTAAAATATCTAATAATTTTGCTTTCCTGGACATTTGTCGTCCGTGTGAGGTCTGGTTCTTACGATACAACCTGTGCCACTACTGGTTCACGTCTTTGGAATAAAAAAGCATGGGTAGTGGAAATTGGCTTGCAATGGCACAGCCATGCCTTAACAATTTGTGAGCAGTTGGACTCATTCTTGCAAACGGATACGTTTTGTAGTATAAGTTATACGTTTCGTGTGGAAATTGTTCCAGTTCTTCCAAATTTAACTTTTTTCTCATTTAAAGGCTGATAATATTAGAACGATATTAATCACGGTAAAATTTCTAGGCATTCTGCAAACATTTCTGGATATTGAAAGGATCGCCTCACGATATTACCAGTATTCGAAGTCCCACGACCATGCAAAATTTAATCTATGCAAACATGAAATTTTTCATAGATTTTTTCTTTAATGATGATACTTTTTTTTTTATATCGTTTGCAAAATAATGAGCACACTTCAAAATTTATGGATTGCAAAATAATATCATCTTAAGAAAGGCGTTATGATTAAAATTTAATGAATATAAATTAACATTATTATGAAAATTCATTTAAGGATGCTCTTTATTGTATACGTTTCACACGAAATTCGTAAAAATTATCTAAGGTCTCCATAATAATTAGGTAATAAAAAGATATTATAGAACAAAAACAAGGTTTCTTATGAAAAAGTAAAAAAACACTTAATCCATTGATAAGATTCTTTTGACTCTATTTTTTGGTCTTGCTTCTTAATTGTGGACTTAAAGATAAAATTTAAGCAGTTAAGTAGTCGTTACACCTTTTTTGCTTTTTGGAATGTCCTACAGTGACAGGTTCAACTTTGTCCGTTCAGATAATCTAATTAAATGCTCGAAGGATCGCATTTCGCAGTGAAGTAAGCTCAACCCATGTTTTAGTGACGATTCTGTTGGAGTACAATTGTCATCTAAGTTCTTAAATCTATAGCTACTGATTATACACATTGGGCATGATGAAGATGACTTATTGCTGACTATTGAGTTGAGAGCTCTACCATCAAACATGGTTTTGAAAACAATATAAGTCATTTTAACTGCTTTCCCATTTGTCAATAGGAACATGTGTTGTTTAAGTGTCTGTATCTTCAGTTGACAATATTCCTGAACCGATGTTTCATTATCTTCTTTTTCGATCGCCAATCTTAATGGACTGCAAAATCTGTAGCTTTGTGGGGTCGGGTTCCACCAAAAAATCTCTAGATATAAACACCAAGAAGTAAAATTAAACTCTATCTAAAATACATATAATTAACATAATAGCTTGCACAGGACTTGAATAAGGTCTTAGTTTGCTCGCTCTTGTATCTAATTCTCGAAACAAGATGAAGGATAGACAATAAAGAGACAATATTCAGACGATAAAGAATGTGTTGAACTAATAAAAAGTAAAGAAAATAATATTAAGATCTTTTTAAACTTCATTTTTGTTTAAAAAAATTGTAATTGTAGAAGTGAACTTATAATATTTTGAAATATTATTAATTTTACTACTGTTTTACATTATTTATAGTTTAACCAGCAATTTTGTTGATAATAGAATTGTCAATAATGTTATGATTCAGGATTTTGTATCTAAAAACATTATATTTATCTAAATTAATATAGTTTCAAAGATCAGAAATACCTGAATTAGTTGTACATTTCAGCTGTATAATAAGACAACTGCTTACAAAAAAAAAATCCTGAGCTTGTAAGTTCTCATTGGATTTATTTTTAAATCTTTGATGACTGTTGTTGTAAGCAGAGGAGCTATCAAAACCCAAAGTTACGTGAAGCTCCAAATTCTTCAAAGCATCTTTTGACCAATCCAAAGCCACGGAGTTCCATAAACGCTCTCCAGTTTTATTTAATATGCTCTGCAACGGTGTACATATTTCTTCTTCAGAAATACTGCATTCATTAGGCTTGCATGCTTTCATAGCAATGCTTAATTTATCATAACTTGGGTAAATTTGGCTTCCATGCGCTTTTACGTCCTTCACTTATGCAAGATATTTTCTTTTGCTGTAATCATGTTCGATGTAAAAAGCCAATGCAGATTAGTTTGAGTGCATGTCATCTCTTTTTTTATCGAAAATAATGTTTGATTCATCTTCAGACAAATTATCATTATTATGTTTTTTAGCTTGTTTGAAAGCTAACTCTAATACTGATATGTTATTCTCAGCCACTGTTGCAATTTCCAATGCACGTTGATGTACAGTCATTCGAGACGCACCTTCGTTGCGTCTCCGTTTTTGACCAGTTTTAATGCTTATTTTTGATTTTTTTTTAGGCCGGCCTCCTTTAACATTTGAGCTTATTGTCTGTTGTAATTTTTATTGACAATAAGACTAACTGTAGGCTTATGCGAATACCCAAAATAAACGCATTTGTATTCATCGAAGCAAAAATCGTACACGAAATTTTAGAATCTGAAAGCCTAGGTCAATGTTATAAGTTTCATATCTTTTCACAGTTTGAACTATCGCAGAAGCAGAAAGCTATCCAGTTTAAATCAGCATTAAAAAAAAAAAAACGGAAAAATTTACTTGTGAAAGTAAAAACTAGTAGTAATGCATATTTTATTCGTAAAGAGTTTTTAGATTTAATTGTAGATATGTTAATAAAATCCGAACTTACCAATATATAATGCAGAGCTTGATGAATATTGTTTAATTTATTTTTCGTCCTAATATTATATTATTTATTGTTAGAGTATTGTGTTTGCATATCAATACGCAACGCAACCTCATCACATAAGATTACATATTTAATGCAAGTAAAATAAAAAACACAAAATGGTACAGTAAAAACTGCTTATTCCTACTTAAAAGTTATCTTACTCTTTTTAGAATAGCAGCAAATTTTTACTAGCACTTACATTCGTTACAATCATATGCTGATTTTTTAATTCATTATTTAATACGATTCTATTAGCGTGGTGGCAGTTTAGGTACGTGGTTGTTAGGAAAAAGATTTTTTTTTAATTCATTTGCCTTATGTACAGTCGTACGAATTTTTTTTCTACTAATATTTTTATGCACAATGATCCGGGCATACCAATATGCATGATTAAAATTTATAGAGAAAAAATACTTTTTACCAATAACCATAGTCATAAACTGCCACCACGCTAGTAGAATCTTATTAAATGCTCAGCTATAAATTGAGCATATGCTTGTTACGCAAGTAAGTGTTACTATAATAAAATTTATTTGTTATGATTTGGGAATGTAAGTACATAGCTCTGAGATTCATCGTAACTTGTTGTACATTTAAAAAAAAAAAAACCGCTTATAACTGCTTAATTTTAAAGTAAATTCTTTCAAGTTGAGGAAAGAACACTCATGAGCACAATCAAAAAACCTATTTAGAAAACGTAAGTTATTTCGTATAAAGCCGTTTATTCGTCATGTGATTGGCTGGGGATGATAACATGACCATATTCAAGAAAAGCCGCGAATAAAAAAGATAATAATATAGCTAAAGTTTTTAGTTGAAGTTTTTACGATATAGTTATGTCAAAGTTCATTGTAAAAACTTGTATAGTAACTTAGTCTTAATTAAATAACAGGAATAAAATAAAAAAATATAAATAATCCTTAGTGCAACAGTAATGCAAATATATAGGTAACGTATGATGCGTGTTTTTTTCAGCTACATAAATAGCCGAAAAACGCTTTAAATTTATGCAAAATTTAAGGAGAACGCAAAGACAGTGGTAATGTGGGACTCGGTGGATTTTTCTTATTAGACAATTCATACCCACTGAAACCTTACCCCCCCCCCCCCCCCTATGCCACATGGGTTTTGCTCCCAACCGAAACCGAGTTAGCATTACTTCAGGGTGGAGCCACCAGGAAGACCATCATGTCTCACAGCATTAACAAATAAGCTTGCCACTATTTGCTACAGGTGCCAATTCTCTTAAGTCCTGAGACGACTCAGGGTCCTAAGGACCAGCACCCTGTCTAGTGCTTTATAGAAAGCTTCTAACTAAGCAAGCGCCACTATAATCTTGATGTTTTTCCTTGCTGATAGGTTAAAGTACTCAGCGTAGCGTAGGTTAACATTACCCTACCTTCTAACTCAACGTCTTTTTGCCGCATTTGCGTCCTGTTTGGGCCATTTCCTTGGCCTCTCCTAGAGCTCTTCTAAATTAAAGGGCAGCTCCCACTTCCAGTTGAGTGCTTGTTGTCTGAAGTTTAAAACACTGTGCTGGGCCTGAGCACTCTTCTTCTGGTGGTTTTAGCCTTCACACCCAAAGCAAAGCCGGAATATATTTTCTTCTGTACAGCTGCCTAAGACATGTCCATATCCCAGGCATCTGTAACATCTTGTTACTTAAATTCTTCATCGTATTTGGCAGCTAATAAAGCCAACTCTTAACCTACCTTTACGTTCTTGCTCTGTCCACCATAATTAACATCTGCCTCTGTCCTCTGCTAACTGGTTTTAAGAAAGCTACTTCTTGCTCCTGGCTCCTTGGTCTAAAAGTCTTAACGAAATCCTCTTCAACATCCTCTTCCTTGACAATAGCGTCCAGATCTCGGACCTCTACTGTTACTTTTTCCGTGCTTATTTTGACAGTTCCTTGTCAGGCTGCCGACTTTTCAATTTGCTGTGATAATGTAATCGCATCCTTTACACCTTTGGCTTTTATAATTATGTCTCCTTTCCTTGTGATGGCAATACTTTTAACTGCTGCATTCACCTCCTCAAGGTCAAAGTTTTCCTTCATTCCACAAGCACAACAGTCATCCCAACAAGACGAGCAGCAGACATACAATCCCTTGACTGACGCAGACAACCCGACAAAACGAGCTGGCACTATACAAGGCACTAAAAGTGCCACCGTATTGTCTCTACCGTTGTAGTAAGCCTAGATTAGTCAGCCTACCACGTCATGTTATCTTGAAGAAACGTAAAGCCATATGAGATGCAGTTACTGAGACTTACCTGGGCCTCATTGTCTAGGTTTACCCACCACCAGGCCCCCCGAGCAAGCGAGGGAAAGACCTTGCCGCACGCAAACCGGAACAACTAATGAGTATGCATGTGTTTTTTTAGTGAGAGTGTGATGCATGAATCTAAAAAGAAAGTTAAAACCGCCTCTTACGTAGTAATAGTAGTAGTAGAAAAAATAGTAGTAGCAGTTGTAGAAGTAGTAGTAGTAGTTATAGTAGTGATATTATAATAAGTAGTAGTAGTAGTAGTATTTGTAGTAGTAGTAGTAAGAGTAGTAGTAGTTTTTTTTTTTTTTTTTTTTTTTTTTTTTTTTTTTTTTTTTTTTTTTTTTTTTTTTT
>NW_019384230.1:767702-804619 GCF_000648655.2 Copidosoma floridanum | reverse complement strand
CACACGCAGCCCAGAACGATCCGTAAGTGTCCCTGTGTTTGTTTAGTAAGAGTGTGTGATGCATGTATCTGAGAAGAATGTTCTAACCGCCGCTTACTTCTATACACGACGGGTGCTAGTTTTTGTTGGCCCGCATCAAGCAATGGAGTGCCACCCACGGAAGCAGCAAAAAGCGAAGACCAAGGAGCACAAGCAGAGCCGGCCCATGCATCCACACCGACGGAGGCATGGGGCACTAGTCCCCCGTCCACATCGCCGCAGATACACACGCCAACGCCACACACGCCCCCCGATCCACGCCCCCGACCACCACCAGAGAGATCAACCCCAACTGCCCATCGTCACCTCTTATTTTAAGAGGATGCCCCTATCCGCCACCCGGGGAAGCGCCCGGTATGGAGAAACTAGCGAAAACCCCACCCGGGAGTAGTAGTAGTAGTAGGAGTAGTAGTAGTAGTAGTTGTAGGAGTAGTAGTAGTAGTAGTTGTAGTAGAAAAAGTAGTAGAAGTAGAAGTAGTAAAAGTAATTGTAGTGTCTTTTGGAGAAAAAGGAAATGCACTAAGGCACACCACAGATTTAGTTGTAGTGTTGGACTTGTAAGGTTATTTTTATTAGACCACCCATGACCACTAAAACTCCCTCCCCATGCTTCTTGGCCTTAGTTTTATCCCGTAACCACGTTAGCATAACTTAAGGGTGGAGCCACCAGGGAGACTATCGCGTTTTTCAGTATTAACAAACAAGCTCACCACCATTTGCTAGAAGCACCAGTCCTCTCAAGTCCTTAAAAGGAGTCCCTGAGAACCAATTCTTCTGCGTATTCAGCAGCTTACGAAGCCAACTCGTAACCTGCCTTTCTCTTCTGCTTGTCTGGCAGTTGCTTTGTCCACCTTTATCAACGCCAGCCTCTGTCCTCTGGCATTTCGCTTTAAGAGAGCTACTTCTGGCTTCTGGCTCTTAAGTTCAAGAGTCCTAGCAAAAGCCTCTTTGACCTTATCCTCCTCTACAATAGCATCTAGGTTTCGGACCTGTTATGCCACTTTTTTGTTGCTCATTTTGACAGTCCCCTGTCCAGCTGCCGACTTTTAATTTGCTGTGAGAATGCAAAATCATTCTCTACACCTTTGGTTTTAATAAGTATGTCTTCTTTTTTTGTAGTGACAACACTTTAAACAGCCACATTAGCCTCATCAGAGTCAAAGTTCGCCTTTATCGTCTACAGCACCTTTGCAAAGATCTGCCCTTCGGCCATCTTCACTACTACTGTTGTTGTCGCATCCACTTTTTTCTTCTGGCTTGTTTTGTCATTCAGGAAAATGTATCTTTGTTTGCCACTGCCTCTTTTCTTTTTTTTTAAGGGCATGGTTTGCTGGCCATCCTCAGGGCTGTCCAAAGGGCTCCCGTTTTTTTTACTTATTTCTATTTCTTTTAGGACTGTGTTCAGGGTTTTTTCTGTACATGCCGTCAGAAATTGTCTCGCCTTTGTTCCCTCTACTTCAGGGGTTTAAATAACGCTTTCTCAGAGTTTGCAACCACTACTTCTCCATGAAGAAAGCCTTCTCTTAGCACCTCTGCCTCTTGACGGTGCTTAAGCGCGGCTTTGAGCCCATTCTTAACAGTGTTTGCTGTGTTGCCATACTTATTGCTGATTAATTGTAGCGTCTCTGTAATATCTTTCGTTGCTGATTGGACTTTATCAGCCACTTGCTGTCGCTTAACTCTGAGCTTAGCACCACTTTTTTTCAAAGAGGCAAGCTATTCCTGGGTTTGGAGGCTAAATACTGACACGCTGCTTTCCTCAGTGTCATTGGTGCCTGTGCTCCACAGACTTCGTCTTCATTTTTTGTCCGTGAGAAAGGGCCATGTAACATTTAGCAGTCCCTGTTAGCTATAAGACACGTCTTTGTGGCCCCTTCCAGAATTCGTGGGGCCTGTGACAGTCACCCAGGCCTTCACCAGATGGGAACTGCCAGCGAATTCCCTGAGAGAGGTAAGCGCCTGGGGTACAGGTTTCGCATCGACGTTTTTCATGTAGGTATCTATTGAAATGTCGTAGTGACCCGCGGAGGCCAGCACTACCCTTTTTTCAAAAAATAAACTGGTTAAAACAAGGGCAGTAGCCCTCTCTGTTACCAGGGAGAACCACTACTTGCTCGGACTGGCCAGGAATTACAACTCTCCCTCATTTTCACCCGCGGAGACTGCCCTGGCGTTGAGTCATAAGTCTAAGAATGGTATTCATGATTAATGTATGTATATGTTGGTACACTATGGTCATTTTAGCGGAACGAGCAGCAGGTGTACAGTCCCACGACCGCGCAGACAACTCAACAAAACGAGCTGGCGTAAGGCACTAAGATGCTGCCAAATAGCCTCCTCAGTGGTAGTAAGCCGAGATTAGTTGGCCCACCACGTTTTTTGTTTATGAGGCGTACAACCATATCAGATGTGGTTACCCAGACTTATCTGGGCCTCATTATTCAGCCTCACCCACCGCCAGGCCTTCAACGCAAACCTGAGAAAGGACCCATTACCCGCAACCCAGAACAATCCGTAAGTATCCCTGTGTTTGTTTAGTGAGAGTGTGATGGATGTATCTGAGAAGAATGTTATAACCGCCGCTTACTTTTATGCACGACAGGTGCTAGTTTTTGTTGGCCCGCATCAAGCATTGGAGTGCCACCCACGGGGGCAACAGAAACCGAAGAACAAGGACCACAATCAGGGCAAGCCTATGCATCCACACCGTTGAAAACAGAGGGCACGAGTCTCCCGTCCACACCGCTACTGATACACACGCTAATGCCGCACACGCCTCCCAATCCACGGCCCCAACCACCACCACAGAGAGCCACCTCAGCTGCTTATCGTCACCTCATATCTTAAGAGGATGCTCCTATCCGCCACCCAGGAAAGCGCCCGGTTTGGAGAAATTAACAAAAATCCCGCGACATTGCCCTGGTCTTTCTAGCAAGATCCTGGGCCGAAGCTAAACTTACGATCCAGTGGAGAATTTTCAGAGTATCGGGGTCGCTAGGAGACCATGGCTTCAAGTTGGCTGGACGAAGAACGGAGATGATGTCCTCATCAGGCAGCGACGGTTTGGTGGTAATTTTTGTTTAAACGTCACGGGTGAGGTGACCTGCGAGAGCCCCGTGGTCAGGTACCTCAGAGAGTGGGTTGCCTCTCAACTTACATTAAGGAGATACATTAGAAGAATCGTGGAAGCGGCCCTAAGGTAACAGACCACGGTTAATGCTAAATGTTTGGGGCCCGCGAGAGGCTAAAAGATGGCTTCTGGCGTCTGTCTCTGACTCGATACTACTGTATGGCTCCGAGGTTCGGGCGGATACGGTTTTGAGATGGGACGTCCGAGAGCGCCTCATTTCGGTGCAGCGCATTAGATCTCTAACGATCGCCTCCGTCTACCACACGGTCTCCTCCACTGCTGTCATGGTGATAGCACGAAAAATCCCCCTAGTGTTGCTTGCGCTTGAGTGGCAAAGAAAATTTCTGGGCTCTGGTGACGAAAGTGTTGGCAACAGGCAGGAGGAAACGTTGATGATGTGGCAACAGGACTGGAATCATGCCGGTGTTAGAAGATGGACGCACTGGCTGATTAGGGGCCTTCGACCACGGGTGGAGAGAGGGCACGGAAAGGTGACTTATTACCTTACTTAGTTCCTCTCTGGGCATGGTCAGTTCAATGTCTATCTCCATCGCGTGGTGGTAAAAGCATCCTTCAGATGCACTTACTGCTCTGCGTTGGATGATCCCATCAAACATACTTTTTTCGTGTGTGAGAGATGGCACCGTGAGTGCCAGCAGCTGATGGACAGGCTTGGCGTGACCCCTACTTCCAAAAACATAATCTCTGAGATGCTCCGCACCAAAGACAGATGGACGGTGGTGAACAGTTACGATTAGTGGGTCAGTGTTTCGTTAAAAAAAGAAAGAGGAGTGGGCCGCCATGTGGGAAGCCAAGGTTTCCCGCTAGAAAGTATTTTTTCTTTTTTTTTTATGCATGTATGAATGCATGTATAAATAAATGTATAATGAGAATTGTAGACCCACGCTGTGCTTAGTGTACTCAATCACCAGCAAAGGAAAGCATCAAACGTTTAAGCACTAGAGAATGGGTGCCGACTTATTCAGGGACCCTGAGTCCTTTTTAGGACTTGAGAGGATTGGCACCTGTAACAATTGGTGGCAAGCTTGCTCACTTATGCTGTAAGATACGATGTTTTCCCTGGCGGCTCTACTCTGAAGTAATGCTAACGCAGTTTCAAGGTGAAACAAAAGCCACGTGGCATGGGGAGGGGGGGTTTTAATGGGTATGGGTAGTCTAAAAAAAAAAATCCACCAAGTCCCACACTAACGCTGTCCTTGCGGTGTGCCTCAATGCATTTCCCCTACCTCCACAAAAAATAAGCTACTACTTCTACTACTACTCCTACTACTGCTTCTAATGCTACTATTGCTACTACTGCTTCTGCTATTGCTACAGCTACGACTAATGCTATTACTGCTGCTGTTACATCCTGCGTGAATGCAGACAAATCATGTAATAAGTATAAATACAATTCATCCGTAAAATTTGTACAAGATGTATTGTGTATATACAGTAAGCTTATATGACAAGTGGAGCTTATACGTCACTTACGTGCGTGTGTGTATGTATTAGCTTTGAGGTTAATGTTTTACAATCCGGAAAACCTTATAAGATTGCAGGTATGTAATAAGATTCTAAGTAACATCTATAATTGCATAAGTCGTATTATACGTATGAATAAATAGTCTACTTGCGCATTGGTTGTCTTTTTCTAATAATGTATACCAACTTATAAATTGTAAATAACACATTTTTTTTTATTATCGATATTCGTTGAGAAATCATGAAAAAGATAAACTGCAAAATTTGTAAACTTGCTGTTACACTTGAACTTGAATTTGCCATTTTTTTTATTGCTGATGCGAGCTTTCATCATTACTGATCAAAAAAATTCGATCGCACTTGTCAGAAAAGTGTAATTGGTACTGTTGTGTTGTTGTTTCCTAATATATAAGAGTTGTGGTGTAAAAAAAGACAGGTAGTACAAAGTACCACCTCCAACGAGTTGCAGTGTCTGCAGTATCAGTATCAGTACTGCTCACACTTATCACATGGCGTATGAGTTAGAAAGGCACAATATATAAATACAAAAACTAAATAATACAATCGTAACTTTTTTTATTTACAAATTTTACAATCTACTACTAATGCATAGGATAAGATACAACAGGAACAATTAATTAATAAATTAGAAATTAAGTTTAAGCCAGTTTTGATGATTGTTTTTCTCTTTATTTTCTTTTAAAACATCCTTATTTCGTATGTTAACGTTTTGTCTATTCTTATGCTAGTAAAATAATGAATAAATTTAGATATTGCATCCTCTTTATGTAGTTTATAGGGGAATTGAAACTTATATTCGCGCAAAAGATTTTCAACAATATATTCGTATGCATTGACAAGCTGATTACTAAAGGATTCCCTTAAATATTTTTCTATTTTATAAAAGAGTTTGTAAAAAATAGTATTTGCATGTATGAGTCCTCCCCTATTTTTTAAGTTGACTAATAATGCTTCTGGTTGAACAGAGTTTTCAGGATAACTATTTAAAGTTGTTTGAGATGTGGTGCATTTTTCAAATTTCTGCCGTAGTTTTTGACAAATAAAGCCATTGACGTAATAAACAATACAGCTTATTGTTTCTGCACTGTTGTAATTGTGGTAAAAATTTCATTGCATTTAATCTTTTTATTGCAAATCGAACCATCTAATTTGCCTCTTAGTTTTTCAAACTCAATTAAAGCAGAAGATTGATTATTACAATAAAAAATTTCTTAAGTTTTTTCATTGTTACAGAAACTCTAGGCTTCGGTATCTCTTTGTTAACAGAGCAATACCTAAATTTTAGAGGTCTTAAAACTTTGTACAGGGATAGAGTTTTGTGTAATTCTTAAAAATTTGGCAATGACAAATGATTGTTTTGGCAAGCAGCTTGATGTATAATTTCAAAGAATTGCTGAATGAGATTAAAGTTGTAAATGTTATTTTTATGGTCGTGTAAGCTCATTGATAATTTATGTCTGTTGATAATACCTCTATACAGTCTTGATTTATTTTAGTTGTAAGAACATATTTAAATACTTTTTTTATCATTGATTTCTAAATTATGAAGGTACTAAATCATATCGAAAGTAAAGAGAATTGTGACTCAGAATTTCTGTGCAGTTGTGGGAGTGAGAAATTTCTCAGTCAGAACTTATTTTTGCTCCAACTCTTGTTTCTGAGTATTCAGCCAGTCCAAAAATATCTCTAAAACCTGTCAAGGATATTAATTTATAATGATTTTGCAGCACACAATCAATAAAGCTATGAAATACAAGAAAATTGGAAAATGGTCGCTTATATCCTTGCCTTGTGAGAAAATTTTTTTTTGAGGAAGCCTTCTATTTGGTGCATCGAAAAAATCATTAATTTTTTTAATGAAATGAATCATTTCGTCACTGTCTCATAGACCTTGTAAGCTCCTCATTTTGTAAAATTGTAAGCCAGCAGCAATGCTATTACTAAAAATATTCAAAAATTTTGTAAATTCAAGCAATTATAAGCATGGTAAAGAAAGAATAAAATGCAATGTTTACTTTTTACAATTAAATGACTCACTTGTGTTGCCAAGAACACTCTCATTTCTAATGTGTTGCTTAAATTAATATGATTTCTTGTTATTCTATGACGTACCCGTAAGTCCGATTTGTGATCTTCTTCATACGTTATCTTGTGATGACTCCATTTGATTGATTTACCAGTGAGCTGTTAAAAATTAATTACAATGATGACTGCATAAAAGAGACAAGTGTTTATTTGTGTTAAATAAATTTATAAGTACCTTTAACCTCATTTTAGTCATCAGCCTGTTTCTGATGCGCTTTATTAAATGAGGAGTATCTGAAAATACTCTAATTTCTCTCGTTGCATCGTAAGGGTTGTCAAAAAATGTTCATTCCTACCTAATTTGACACTAATATTCAATTCCTTTCACATTTTACGATTCGTCAATGCTCCATCACAAATAATACCATTATCATAACCACCAGCTGACTCAATGAGGATAATACATTGAATTACTAATTTGGCCAAACTTTGACCCGTAGTCGGTCCAGCACTGGCTAAATTACTGACTGGTTGCTTGTAATTTTCACCAAGGGATTGAAACATAAACACTAATCCATACTAAGCTAAATAACCAGTTGATTTTTTTGATGGATCTACATTGTCTACTCCCTCAAAGCTTAGTTTTTTTGCATGAACAGCAAGACTTTTACGGACTTTAATTACATCAAATACTATAACCCGATATCTTGACATTTCACTGCTTCTAGAAAACTATTTTTTTTAAAGTGAAAAAAATCTATATCAAAACCACACTTTACATCGATCATGCACATATATTTTGTAATTGTGGCACGACACGGTAAGGGTGAGATTCCGTTTTCCTTAAAAAAATTAAAAGTTGTAGAGCTTTAAATGTGTAAAAGGAGACATAATAACAACCATTCATTATTGTATTTTTTTCCTTGATGGGATTTCTTTTTGCTTGCAACAATGCATTCCTTAATAAGTAATTTCTGAAAGAAAAAATAAATTTTACACTAACATTCTCATTAACAAAAATGAAAATCGACACATCACACAAAATAGATGGGTAAATCTTAGGTCAGCCGTTACACAGTTCAAAGAGTCATTATAATTATTCAGTTTTCCATATTCTATTACAAAAATTTATTTTAGAGTTGCTGTATTAATTTCGTTAAACATAATTAAATGAGATTAAAAATTATCACATTTACCTGAGACTCAAGATTGATTGTAACGATATAGAGTCTCAAAATTGATTTCAAAATATGTACCTCATTAGGGTTTTTTTAAATTAGACAGTCTTTAGAAACGAGCGATCTAAAAAATCTGTTTATCAAAATATACCTGAGGTTTCAAAGTATTGTACTTTTTTAAGAACTTATCTACTTCACAATCTTTTTGTTTCTGTATTAATGATGTAATGTTAACAGTTCACGCTTGAGTTGCTTGTTTCTTAGTCTACACTTTCTTAAATACTGTGACTGCAACCGTTTAAACTTCCTTAATGTGTCCAATGCCTTCTTTTTACTGAAAGTGACTGGTACGCGGGGCTTGTACAAATTTTTTAGTCTTCTACTTTTGTGGGCTTTCAGTGTCTTCTGTAGCTTAGAAAAAAGTTCGCAGATCAATCCTTTTGAAATAGTAAGTGTACACAACTGATGCCGCCACTTATTTGACTCATCTTTGTACCACTTTATTAAGTATAAATACCTTTAACTAATTACTTTCGTTTTAAAGTTCCTTTATAAATAAACGTATTAACTAAAACAACAGCCATAACAAGAACAAAATACTGCGTTAAAAAATTTATTTACGTAACCTGTTTATCATGAACAAGTGCTGTGTTAGATAACTTTCATACCATAGAGAAAATTATTTCATTATCGTACAAGATCATGTGGTAATTTTATAAGCGATTGAATAATTTCACACTGTTACAGTTATTGTAAAGATTAATAAACAAATTCCTTTCTTCAGAGGTACGATCACTGTCATCAGGTGACGTAAAGTCTTGTCGTCAAGATAAACTGTGCTTTCAGCTGCACTAGATGTACATAAAGCTTAAGTACTTTCTGCACAGCTAACATTCAAACAACCTGGAGTAGATTCAAATCTTAAATTTGTTTGTTGATTGTACAGTAGATTCATGACATAGTCAATTTCATTTAAGGCTGATTCAGTGGGATGCTCATCGATTGTTATATCAGGCGTCTCCACAGCATCATAACTGATAAAGTATTTTCAAATCAATCCTTTTCTACAGCAGATTTACCGTAACAAAATACAGAATAAATAAATAAATTTCAGGAAAAAATTATTTAAACATTTAAATCTTATTTTAACACATTAATACTCATTAAGTACACCAAAATTTTTAGTAGACAGCTCAGCGGCTGCACCTTTATTAATTTTAATTCTCTTGCTGACAAAAATTGTCGGAATAGCTGACCCTGATAAGTGCCCTTTTTTTTTTTTAATTTGTCTCAAACAGCTTATGTAATGTAAAATGTTCTTAAAACTTCAAAGGTTATGTACAAAATACGTAATTTTTTTTCTGTCGAGTATACCTAAAATGTATTATTTCCATGAGCATCCCTAATTATTTTTTCTTTAACAATATCATCACCATTAAAGTCATTTCCACAAACGTTACTATTTGTCGTCATATGTACATAAACTTATAACAAGGCAATGACCCACTTGTCATGTAATGCCATCTTTTGGTACTTTAAAGATGGACTATTTATTGTCGAGATATTTGTGACGCTTTTTTATACAACATTTATGAACCATTGTAAACAATATTAATAAAAATGTTAGAGTTTATATTTTTACTTTGTTGCACCTTTTACGTTACAATTACTTTCTCGTGTGCTACTACCTTTTAGACACCGAACCGCCTAGTGGTCAACTTTGGTACTGCTACAAAATTGCAACAGACCGCCCAAAGCATAGAAGTGGTACTTCGTACCACCTGTCTTATCTTACACCGTGATAAAAGTATAACTTGTAACATCATCTTGCAAGCCTTATATTTTGCTGTCAACTTACTCTGCAAGAATATCGCTTATTGGATGATCTAATTCAACTAAAGTCCTTTTTCACTTGCTCTGACGCTATAAAAACTCACCATCTAGATGTAAAATTGCTCTTTTTACGTGGGTCATCTATCCCCTAAGGTTTTAGTTTATTCTTGACTTCTGCAACTCCAAAGTATCTTACACACGTAAGGCATAACGTGTTGACTAAGGCAACTTGGGTATATTTCAAGAACATCAATAGTATTGGGCTACGCTAAGGAGTGTGGTACAACAAAGAAGGCCCGTCAAAAGTGGTTCCGGCAATATATAAGAAACTGCAACATCTTACCGGCCACGATCTCATTCGTGTAGTTTCAGGAACCGCTAAAAATTGCTGTACAAAGCATAATAGAACTCCAAAGCAGAAGAAATAGCAGTCAGTAAAAAATGTAAGTTATTTATCAGTTATATAACTAAAACTCAGACCTTGTTAAACTGAAAACAAAAAGGTTAGGACCATACTCTAAACAAGTTCGGTCATAACAAATTCGCATTCACTGTGCGTTTTCTAACTCTTAGTTTTGTAAAAAAAAAAAAAAGGTAAGACCATCTTAATTAAATATATATATTTGGATATGAATAAATAAGAAAAAAAAGAAAATAAAAACAAATACTTGAGGAAACTTGTCAGTCAACGACTCTCTTATAGAACAGTTCTGAAATATTTTACAAGGATTAAGTGCAACTCATTTTTAAATGTACATCAATCAAGCATCTTAACACATACTTTCTTGCGACGGATACTCAACTTCCTTAACAGATTTCTGACAAGACGTAGAAAATGGACAAACTTCTATAACAGCTGTTCAAGAACCTACGTACATTCGCAAAGTTATTTCTAGACTTTAATGCAAAGCTCAAGTGATTTTAATTGGTTTAACTCTTGCATCAATAGATCAGTTACAAAAAACATCAAAAAAAAGAATTTTTACCAACCAAATTGTATCCTAAATACATGGCAGGACTTTTAAATACTACAATAAAATAAAACAAAGTAGTTCGAAATTTTTACTATTAAATAATTTCTATCATAGAAACTACTTAAACAGCCCTATTGACTAAATTGAATAATAACAAACTCAAGACAACAAGTAACCATATCAGAATTATATTCAAGAACGATACCACAAATCTCGTCCAGACTCTCAAAAAAACAAGAGCGAGATTCGCTATTTCGATGCAACTGCGAGTTTAAATCCGATTACGCGTCCAAGATTCATAATGGCAATTAAATCTACAGAGCCTTACGAGCAAGAAAAAATAACAAATTCACCAGCAGAGAAGTTATGTAGTGAAAAATTTCAAAAAGATTCGAAAAATTTTATATTAGATACAGGTGCATAAGTAAATGTCATTTGTATAATCGCATTAAAGAACGGCATTTAAATTAATTGTGATAATACAATTTAATGAGAAGGAAAAGCTTTGTAGCGAGTTTACACTCTAGGTAAATTAATTTGATACAGATTATAAATTTTACATAATAAGTCTAGAATTACCAATAAATAATGTATGTATTTTAGAAGATCCATTTTTTACACAAAAAAACGCAAGTATCGATTATGAATAAGACGCATTGGTACTAAGAAGCAGAGCAATTAAACCGCTACCTTTTAAATACGGAGAGAAAAAAATCAGCTCCATAAAATTAATCAAAAATCAAGAAAAACTCTTAAGACTGCAAACAGAAAAAAATTTTGAATCAACTTTCGGAGAATTAATTTTTCCATTTTATGACAAAAAAAAATTTTTACACCATGGCACAAAAGTATTTATTATAATTCTCAAGGATTTAAAGTAAATGAAAACAGAAGCTACAACTCACCAGCCATAACAAAAGTAGCTATTGAATTACCAACTAAAAACACGATCACTGGCCATACTAATCTTCGTAGAATTACTGCCATACTCAGAGTGTATTAGGTGAGGCGTTAGTAGATCGTAAAGAAGGTCACTGTGATATCATAGCTATAAACATCCACCCACAAGAGATGAGCCAAGAAAAATAGAAATACCCACACAAGAAATGGAGCATTTTAATGTCACGGAATCTAAAGACTTTTTCGGCCCTGACTTTGAAGGAAACGACTTAAACGACATTAAAGATCGCATTCAATTTTTAATAAATAAGATAAAAAGACCTTATTTTTCAAAAGCTAATCCATCACGAATAAGAAAAATTGTAAAAAATTACGCTTACTTATTTAACATTAAAATACTTACGACAGACGCCTGTTCTATGTATGTCAAACAACACCGCTACCTCTTATCACTACACCAAGGAATTAAAACTGAAAAAAAAAAATTATTAAAAGTTTGTGCATTACTTTAAATCAAATAGCCCTTACAGTAGTCCTCTCTGGATAGTACCCAAGAAACGAGTACATGATTAAAAAAAAAGATACAGATTAGTGATAGATAACCGTAAAATAAACGAAAAAATCATTCCTGATTCTTATTCCTTACCAAACATTACTGAAAAATTAGAGCAAATCGTAGGCTTAAATTAAGTTTTTATTCTAGCCAGTGGATTCCATCAAATAGAAGTCAACCCTGTAGATAGACATAAAACTGCTTTTAGTACACCTAACGGTCATTATAAATATGCCATTTGGACTATGCAATGCACCTGCTACTTTTCAACGATTAACAGACGTAATTTTATCAGGACTGCAAGGCATTGAGTTATTTATATTTCTTGATGACATCTATGTATGTTCAAAAACTTAAGAGGATTATGTGACAAAAATTACTCATTTATTTGAAAAACTTTCGAAATCAAAATTAAAATTACAACTTGTCAAATGTAAACTGTTAATGCCTGAAGTAATTTATTTAGGACACAAAAGTGGAAATTCCGGTGTTTAACATCAAATCAGTATTACAAAACATTAACTATATAGAATTTATATATTCGCGCACTAGCAAATAACTTTAGTATTTTGTGACCAATAGCGTGCGCACGATGGTCCTGAGCGACCACCAATCATAGCGTACCACGTTTCAGTTACTTTGGCTGCTCACGACTGCTTGCCTGTGAGCATTTAGTCAGTCCGCACCGATCGCTCGTCCAGTGAACCACAGTGTGGTCACTGTGTACACCAACCAAGTAGACATTTTCTCGAGTAAATCATTTTAAATAGAAAGAGAAAATGTCTTGTGTAATTTACTTGCGTGACTCAAACAACATCATTTTCAGTTTAATTATGTTAGTAAAATACCTGTTCTTCAACTTCGTTCAATATCCTTAAATTAGCGCACATCAAACGCAATTTTGTTATTTACCACAGTTTTTCAACTTTTTTCCATCAAGTGTCGTAATTTCTGCTGTTAATATACTTTATTATTTTGTTATATATAAAAACGTGTGAGTGTGAATCTTTCAATAAACCCAAGCAATTGGCTCCCACTCTTTTCCCACGCAACCGGTAAATCGAATCATACAGTCCACAATCATTTGGTTTCCAATCCCAAACATTTGTCCTTCAAGCCGGATCAAAAGGGTGAGTGGAGAGCTTCGGCTTATTATTAGCCACGTGCGAGTTACGTAGTCGGCCATCTTAACCAATTTCTTCTTCACAAGTGACGTGCAGATGCGGTCAGCGCGCCAGCGCGTTGGGAGAATCTTTCTCTCTCTCACACACACTCGCATACAACAACAATTGGTACCTGTGGTAAGTTCAGTCCTTTTTTCTCATCGTACACAAACTTGAGTACATACTCGTTGGCTTCGTTGCGTAGCTTATTGCTACACTTTTCTCATGCGATTTGTCACCATCTTTTTGTGCACAGGCCCTAGTACATACTTACTGGCCATCTTGTTATTCTTGCGTTGCGCAGATAGACTTTTTTGTTATGTTTCGTGCACTGGTTCGAGTACTATTACTCGTTTGCCACCTTTGATAAATAGTTTTGAGCTTCATATAAAAGCTCAGCTTATTTTTAGCTGTACTAGCTCGAGTACTATTACTCGTTTGCTACTTTAGTAAATAGCTTTTAGCTACATAGAAAACAATGGCTTATATTTAGCCATGGCCTTCGTAGCCATATATACATAGTGCTCTCTTGCACTTATAAGCACATAGCTCGCACATAGTCGGCCATTGGTGCCCTCGCTCTTTTAATTTCCTTTGTGTGCCGTACTTATAAACCTTTTTGCTCCACAGAAACACAAGGGCTTTATTAGCAGTGGGCTAACACTTACGGTGTGCTCACCTGTCACAGCAGGGCATCATAGCACTTAAAAGTGCTTCTCATCATAGCTGCAGGCCGCCATTTCCTGCTGGTTCATCGTAAGCCGTCGTTGTTATTGAGCCACTTCAATGCCTGGATACCCATTGCATGGGCCTGAATACCTGTGCACATAATCGTCGTCTTCAAGGTCCTGCATGCATTCTTCGCACTCAATTAAGCAGGTAGGTGATCGCCTGCGTTGTCTACGGCTGCTCCTTCAACAGGTCTTAAATTGCGATTTCTAGTGAATTTAAATAACTATTAATGACACGATTTAATTTAGCGATAAAAATTAGAAAATTTCAGTTTATTGAAGAACTAGTGCAAGTATTGATTTGCGTTAATCATATAACTATTAAATTTTGAGATTTTCTACTATTTTATTATAGTATTCCTTTAAACAATTGGTACGGTTAGGATCTAGCTTGATTGTCATGGCCAGGTAAGGTTAACCTCTTGCAATGGAGTCGTATTATTTAACTTAGCTTAGCCTTTTTACCAAGATTAAAAACGCTTTTATTAATTTTAGAAAGCTTGGTACCATCAAAATGACTAGGGGTCAAGCTATGTCGCGACTGCATCAAGTTAAAGATGCGTTCGAGCAGATTAAGTTAATTAATGCTGCTATTTTGCAGTTACAATCTCTTGATAGGGACCATGATTATTTTACAAATGGGTTATATGAGACTGCTGATGATCAATATTATTCGGTTGTTGAGGATTTTGAGGACCACCTACATTTAGTTTCCATCAACAATCCTGGTACAGCTCCACCCATTCAAAACTCCGCTCGAAATCAAAATAACTTTCAAAGTTATTTTTCTTTGCCATCAATTGATCTCCCGATCTTTGATGGTAAACTAGAGTGTTGGTAAAACTTCCGGGACGTATTCAGAGCCCTGGTGCATAGGAAGCAGGATCTCCCTAGAATAATTAAATACTAGCACCTACGTACTCACGTTAGTGGTGATGCATCAGATCTTATAAAAAATATTTCTCTCACAGAGGAAAATTATACACAGGCCTAGGAGACCCTCCTTGCCTTTTGCGACAATTAGCGTCGTTTAGTGTCCTCTTACACTAACTCCATTATTAGTGCCCAACCAATGAAAAACTCTTTTTGCATTGGAATAAAATGCATTTCCAGAGAAATGCTGGGTCCCTTTGACTCCTTGGTGGTCATGGGTAGACATATGGGCGATAGTGATATGTTCATTGCTCTTGTAACCAGTAAATTCGATTTCCACACAAATAAAGATTGGCAAAAGCATTTAGGGAGCAGTGGCAATGCGCCTACCCTTCTACAGTTAAGGGAGTTCATAACAGCCCAAATTATAACTTTAGAAGCTTATGCTAGGAAAAACCCGATCGATCCGGACCAAAGGAGCAAACCTAATAAGTCAGTTGTAGTACATCAAACTGCAGCTCATTCTTCTGAAACGAATATACCTAATAAGTCAGTTGTAGTGCATCAAACTGCAGCTCATTCTTCTGAAACCAATAGACCAAAATGCTTGTTCTGTAATCAAACTCATAAGTTGTACCAATGTGACAGTTTCAAATCAAAGCCTTGGAATAAAAAAAAGAGTTTTGTTGAAAGCAAAAAAATTCGTCTTAATTGTTTTGGTAAACATAGTTCAAATAAGTGCACGTCAAAGTTTAATTGCTTTAAATGTCATCAAAGGCATAACACATTGATGCATAAAGATGAGTTTGATTCTCACAAGGGCAGACCTAATAATGAAAAGAATAACGAGAATCCTGATCCTAAAAACAGGTCATGTCTTAATGTTGGTATTGCTTCTGAAGTGAAGTTTCCCAGAGCACCCAGAGTTCTTCTTGCCACTGCAGTGGTATATATTGTTGATTCTAATCGCTCAAGTCTCAAAGTGAAAGCATTAATCAACCAATGCTCGCAATCATCTCTTGTCTCCAAATCTCTTTATGACTTATTGAATTTGAAGAGTTGCAGTACCAACATCTCGTTGTCTGGTATAGGAGATCAAGCTATAAATGTAAAACAGTCAGTTCAATTCAAAATTCAACCTCATTTTGAATACAATTTTAGTTTGGAGGTTGAAGCTTTGGTAGTGCCTTGGATCACTTCTTAAAAACCTTCAGTTTGTCGTGAGGTCATAAACTTAAGCCATATAAAGGGTCTGCAATTGGCTGATCCCAATTCCTTGGGTTTGGATAAAATAGATTTATTACTTGATGCATCTGTTCATGCTGCAATAATAGATAATTTTGTTAAAAGAGGTGAAGCTGGTCAACTCATAGCTTCATCTTCCAAACTGGGTTTTCTACTATCCAGCCCAGTATCTTCATCATCGTCGTTAAATTCAACAGACCAAGTTTTTTTACATATCATAGATAATTCTAATCTTTTTGATCTTGTACATAAGTTCTGGTCGATTAAGGAGCCCATATCTAAACCTACGTTAAGTCCTGAGGAATCTGAATGTGAAAAGCATTTCTTTAACACTCATTCCAGGCAACCTGATGGCCGGTATATGGTCCATTTGCCCTTCAAAGCTTTTGCAGACGACCTCGAAGCTGCTAATAAGTTCTGGCATCAGGCTGCATTGTCTATGCTCAAGCAGCTAGAGCAACGATTTCTCAGAGACCCTGAATTGTATAAGGCTTATAACTGGTTCATGACTGAGTACTCAGCCTTGCGGCATATGAGGAAAGGTCATCAACTTAATTGTGCTCAATATTTTTTACCTTATTATGGTGTTTATAAAACTAACGACAAAACTTTAAAATTAAGAGTTGTATTCCATGGATCATTCAAAAATCGTAAAGGCCATTCGTTGAATTCCGTTTTGCATTCAGGCCCCAATTTATTACATAATTTGTTTGAGATCATTCTTAAATGGAGATTTTATAGTTTTGTATTCACTACTAATGTGGAGAAAATGTTCAGACAGATAACGGTTCACCCTGAGGATCAGGTCTTTCAGGCTACTCTTTGGCGCTCACAACCATCTGATCCAGTAAAAACTTATTTACTTACTACAGTCATTAATGGCCTGGTCAGCTCACCATACTTGGCTGCTCGTGTTCTTTGACAGCTGGCAATGGATAGTATTCATTCACATCCAATAGCCACCAAAATTATCTCAGAAGAGTTCTATGTTGACGATTGTCTCTCTGGCGCTTACTCTCTTGTAGAAGCACAGCAAAAGGGCGCTGAACTTCTCGATTTAGCTCAATCAGGCGGTTTTGCTCTAAGAAAATGGTCTTCTAACTTGGAGAAAGTACTCTCAAAGATCCCTGATAAGTTTAAGATTAGCATGCCCAAAGCATTCAAAGACTATGATCAAACGGTCTCTGTTCTTGGCTTGTCTTGGAATCCCAAAAATGCTGAATTTCAATTTCAATTGGTTGTTTATCCTAGTCCTCAGTCTTGGACGAGACGATCATTATTGAGACAGTTGGCGAAGATCTTTGACTCTTTGGGATGGTTTTCGCCTGTTATCATTTTGGGCAAAATTCTCTTTCAGTCCCTGTGGCTGCTTAAAATATCATGGGATTAACCCTTACCACCACCAATAGTCTCTAAATGGATGAGATGGTTGGACCAATTACCCTAGTTGCACCAAATTACAATACCTCGCTGGAATTTCTTTTCGCCTGATTTCGATCTCTTTGAAATTCATGGTTTCGCAGATGCATCTAAGTCAGCTTATGCTGCAGCTGTATATGTTCGTATTGTCAAGAATCAAGGGGTCGATGTAACTCTTCAAGTAGCTAAAACCAAAGTAAGCCCAATTAAGACTTTGAGTATTCCATGGTTGGAACTTTGCGCTGCTCAGCTTCTTGCGAAAATAATTAGACATTTCTCAGATTGTTGTCCTGTCAAGGAAGCGCCTGTCCACCTATGGACCGACTCTTTAAATGAATTGCATTGGCTAAATGCTCCGCCTACTAAGTGGCCTACCTTTATTGCCAACATATGCTCTAATATTCACGAGCTAGTACCTAAAGCTGAATGGCATCATATAAGGTCTAAGCAAAACCCAGCTTATATCACCTCGTGGGGAATTTATCTAAGTCAAATAAGTAGACAGCGTTTATGGTTTTCTGGACCAGATATACTACACGAGTTCCAACCCGAATACCCAAAGCTCCAAATTGACCTCCTTGAAGATACTTTGCATGTAAATATATTAGTTAAGGAGGAAGGCCTAGATACCTTTGTCAGTGGATTGTATGGACTTTATTCCAAATGGGAAAGACAACTTCGAGTAACTGCCTACTGTCTTCGACTTGTTTATAGACTCCTTGTCAGAATAATTCAAAGGAAGTCAAAAAATCATACTTACAATTTTAAACCTAAACTACCTTTTATTTCTGTAAATACTCATTTTAATTTAGCTTTATTCAACCTATCAATCGAAGAATTAGAAAATGCTGCACTCTTGTTAGTCTACACACATCAGCAGTGTTGGTTTTCTGCCAATTTAGCTGTTTTTCGACGAAACCAAAGTCTCAACCCTGATGAATTTAAACAGCTTCCATTGTTTAGTCGCTTACGTACACTTACACCAGTGCTTACTCATAAACTTCTACGAATAGGTGGTAGGCTTAGCAACTCGCTATTAGATTCAGATTCTAAACACCCACTGATACTTTATGGTTACGACTACATCACTCGACTACTGATTGACTTCTTTCATCGAACCATGTTACATGAAGGTGTTAAAATGGTCTTAGTCTCTCTCAGAAGAAAATATTAGGTGCTACGAGGCCGTGAAGTAGTGCGCGCAGAACTCAGTCATTGTTTTACTTGTAAGTGATACAAGTCAAGAACTCAAACTCAATTAATGGGTGATCTTCCCGATTGCAGAGTTACTCCTTGTCCTCCGTTTCAGGAGATAGGAGTTGATTATGCTGGACCCTTTCCAGTTCGACTATCAAAATGTCGTGGAAAGGGCACTCTCAAAGGCTATATCGTTGTTTTCGTGTGTATGGCAACTAAAGCCATACATTTAGAGATTGTGGAAGATTATTCAACAAAGTCGTTTATTGCGGCCTTCCAGCGTTTCGTCTCACGTAGAGGTCACTGTACTGACTTATACAGAGATCAGGGTACAAATTTTATTGGAGCTGACCATCAGTCAGATCAATTTGCTGATAACTTGTCATCATTAGGAACACAATGGCATTTTAATCCACCGGCTGCTCCCCATTTTGGTAGTATTTGGGAGTCAGCTGTGAAATCAACTAAGATTCATCTAAAACGAGTTGTGGGTGACCAAATCTTGACTTTCATTGAATTCTAAACTTTTCTCTGTTGAATTGAGGCTTGCCTTAACACTCGTCCACTCTGCCCCTAGACAGACGACCCACTTGACTTGAATCCATTAACTCTTGCACATTTATTAACCCTGAGGGCTTCTTATTTTGTCCCAGAACACGACCTTCTAGCAGAAAGGATTTCTCCATTACAAAGATGAAGATTAATATCGCAGTCTGCTCAGGTTTTTTGGAAAAGGTGGTCCTCAAAGTACCTCAGCACCCTTCAGGTACGATCCAAGTGGCTTACGCCTCAAAGGTCCATGCAAGTAGGAGATTTGGTCCTTATAAAAAATTAGTTGCCTCCACCTGGCAAGTGGCCTTTAGGTCAAATAATAGAGATTTTTAAAGACCCGAACTCTTTAGTCAGAGTTGTCAGGGTTAGGACTAGCAGTACTGTCTTAGTAAGACCCATTCACAAATTAATTCTGCTAAAAACTAGCTTTGAATTGACGCCAATGACTAAGAATAGGATCTAAGAATAAAAATATAATGTTGATTACATAAAAAAAAGGAAGCATATTAGTTTGAATTAATTAAATATTAAATGTAATACCTAGTTATTGAGCCCAATTCAAAATTTTGTTCATTTTATTATTATATAATTTTTTTTGTGAGAAGACTAGCGGTCTACATTGATATCTTCAAATTTCGATTTATACGTTATACTTTGTTTATTTTATTTATTATTTTCTTTCTTTAATGTACATTTGTACTGACTGCTGTCCATCGACTTAGGTAGTATGTTCAACATCATATTAGTATTACAAACATTAACTATGTAGAATTTATATATTCGCGTGCTAGCAATTAACATAAGTATTTTGTAACCAATTGCGGGCGTACGATGGTCCTACGTAACCACCAATCATAGCGCTCGACGTTTAAGTTACTTTGGCTGCTCACGACTGCTCGCCTGTGAGCAGTCTGCATTGATCGCTCGTCCAGTGAACCACAGTGTGGTCACTGTGTACACCAACCAAGCAGACATTTTCTCAAGTAAATCATTTTAAATAGAAAGAGAAAATGTCTTGTGTAATTTACTTGCGTGACTCAAACAACATCATTTTCAGTTTAATTATGTTAGTAAAATACCTGTTCTTCAACTTCGTTCAATATCCTTCAATTAGCGCACATCAAACGCAATTTTGTTATTTACCACAGTTTTTCAACTTTTTTCCATCAAGTGTCGTAATTTCTGCTGTTAATATACTTTATTATTTTGTTATATATAAAAACGTGTGAGTGTCAATCTTTTAATAAACCCAAGCAATTGGCTCCCACTCTTTTCCCTTGCAACTGATAAATCAAATCATACAGTCCACAATCATTGGGTTTTAAATCCCAAACATACAGAGTCAAACCAGATTCAAAAAAGTTAGAAGCTATTTAAAAATTTTTGAAACCAAAAATCAAACAAATATAACCCAGTTTTTAGGATCAAAAAACTATAACCATCAGTTTGTAAAAAAATTTTCAGAAATTGTAGAGCCTTTAATGTCCTTGTTAAGAAAAGGAATGAAATTTAAGTGGACTTATACATAGCAAAAACGCTTTAAAGAGTTAAGGAGAACAGTATGCGAAGCACCTGTATCAGCTTGGGTCAATTTAAGTCAGCCACGCATTTCAACAACCAACACATTTTATATAGCTATTATGGTTATATTAAGCAAAGAGAAACCAGAAAAAGACTACCTACTTATGTATGTGTCAAAAACTCTCAATAAAGCTGAAAAAAACTATTTTACAACAAAAAATGAATACTTTTTAGTAGTGGTAGCAGTCTAATATTTCCAAAAATACTTATCTAGTAGAAAATTCACAGTTTACGGTAATCATAAACCTTCATCTTAGATTGAGCATACAAAAAATCCGATAAGTAGACCTCATAGATGGACAGCAAGACTGCAAGCTTATAACTGTACTAATGAATACAAACCTGGTAGACTAAATATGAACGCAGACAACTTATCAAAAAATCCAGTAGAATTAAATACAGACAAAAGTGATAAGGATAACTCTTTGGACGATGTTATATTGTTAAACCTTCGTTTGTAACCTATAAAACCTAAGCAAAGTTAAAGCTTTATAGCTTGCAAAATATGTCAAAAACCATTAATCTTACGATGGTAAAATTGAAAGCAAAAAATCAGCACCTAGAGTAAGAAAAAATAAGCCTGGAGATACACTATCATAAGTACTTAGGGGTATGGAAAACGGACAAGGTGAATTGAATGCACCTACAATAGTGCAAAGATTGAAAGCGAGACAAAGAAAAGAACCACCAAAAACTCAAATAAAAGAGTTATCATCCAAACTCGAAACCACGTATACTTCAAAGTTAAGTGACTCCCAATCTAATGGGCCAATACCATTACGAAAACAATAATTTATGGGGAGCTAATAAATGCACTTGCAGAAGAGATCCCTCAGTATATCATGTAATAATAAAGCGATAAAAATTTAAGAATCTGTGAAATCGATGAATTAATCAAAAAAAAAATAATAGGTTTTTGAGTAAGATGAACTATTATTTTATTCAAACCCAGTACATCCTGAGCCAATTACAATGATCAAAAATCTGCAACATTTTGAGTAGATAAAGACTCTACTTTTTTTGTAGAAGAAACTTTAAATCCAACTACAATAAAACCAAAATTTAAATCTACTTTTTGACGCTCCCACTAAGATCAAGTAAACCATACAAATTTAAAAAACGAGCAGTTACCTTATAAAAAAGTTAATACTCAGAGTAATGAGAATTGTTACAAAGGAAGATTTATCAAAGAATGGAATCAAAACTCATCATGGTTGGATAGTTACAATGAGAAACCTGAAATACTGAATAGTAGCGTTCCGGGAGAAATACAATCTTCACCTGCATCCTCTACCGAACAACATTATGGCTGTTACTAAAATAAGGAACTAAAAAATTTATTTTCATTGTCACCCTATAGTTTAATTTTTCCTACTATAGAAAATAAATAGATCGATGGAACAATAAGCGAACTTATTGCAAGCAAAAATCCCGCAACAGTCAAATCTCCGATTCAATTATATAGAAATGGTCCTACTAAAAATACATTACAAAACTTTAATAATGAACTATACAGAAGAATTCTACCACCAATACAACAAAACAGTAGTGAAAAAAGAGACAACAACTTTTCTCTACCGGAAAACATTTAAAAATACAACTGATTACGACACCAAGAAAACTTTAAATCAAAATATTTTTCAGCAAGCAGGCCATACAGCAGCGTCAGAACGCATACAGCAAAATTGGAACTCAGCTTGTAGGGAAAAAAAATAAATACCCTGTTAGGAATTTATTCAATACAACTTATAAAATAAATAAGCTAACATTTTAAAGTACTACCAAATATTCAACTTACACCAAAGATAGTTACACATATTTTGTTTCTGAAACGGTAAATTTAAATTTAATAAACAATGGCCTACTATCAAATAGAGTAGCTATATAAAAAGAAAAATTATTAGATGCTAAAAAAAAATTGGGATACGTTATCACTACGAACAACCAAGACCGGTATAAATGTATAGTCTCTGTGTGAGAAAAAGCAAGATAGACGATACCTAGCTAGGCACTAGCTAGCGCCAACCTCACGTCCCGTTAAAGATTACATTAACGCTTATGTAGGCCCCACCATGGGAGCCTACCTAAGCCACATAATACCAGCTAGGCAGCCCAGTTAAGGTTTCTGATAGGGTTACTAAAATCAAGAGGAGGCCTTTCAATACTATAAGAGATAGGGCAACCAAACAACTTGAGATAGTTCATGCTGATACAATGGGACCAATCAGTCCAGCCACTTATCCTGAAGGATATAAATTTATAATTGTCTACACGGATGACTACTCAAGATTGACTATGGCATACATAGTGAAAACAAAATGTGAAGCAGAACGTTGTTTGGACAATTTCGTGACAAGTGCATGAAATTTGCTGGGTTTTGATGCAAAGATATGCTATCTTTGAACCAATCAAGACACAGAGTTTACAGGAGGCCAAACGGTATAAGTTTTTCAGAGGTTGAAAGCAGAACTTCAGTTGGCCTGTCTTGACACTCCATAGCACAATGAAGTCTCAGAACGGCTTAATTGTACCTTACCAAACAAAGTGCGAGCCTACATGTACGACTCCAGGCTCAGGGAGAACATGTGGGACTTAGCCTTAGGCAGTGCAGTATATGCCTACAATCGGACACCTCACTGGTCTAACGATATAATAGCCGCTTTAGAAAAGTTTGCTCCCAATCTGAAGATAGACATAACCCAAATCAGAAGATTTGGCTGCATCGCTTTTATCAAGATACAAAGGAACATTGGAACCAAATTTGCCCCACAAGAGAAACAAGTCATACTGGTTGGTTATACCACTACCGGTTACTCCTTTTTAAAACCTAAAGATGAAAAATTCTATGACAGTCGAGATGTAAAATTTCAAGAAAGACTCGTGTTCAGAGATATCTGGGAAAGAGACAAAATAGCAAACTGGGGGAAGCACAAGACAGACATTAACCAAGATAAATGTTCTGTTAAGTTTGATAAGACTAGCCCTGAAGAGTCATTAAAAACGGAGGGAGAACCAGTGGTCATAAGAAAGCGTGGTCAGCCCAAGAAAGTTAGAGAGCTTGGTCAAGAAAACCCTAAGCAACCCACTAGAATAAATAATACTAGTTTTGCAGAAGCTATAGACATAAACAAGTTCGGTCAACTGCTTTAATCGAAGGGCGATGCTGACTGTTTAATCGCAGGAGTCAAAAATGAAATGACACATGCCGTGATTGCTGAACTGAAAAAATTTCCCACAAACTACAAAGAAGCTGTTACATCTCTGGATCGCGATAAATGGCTCAGAGCAATTGACAAAGAACTGGAATCAATGCAGAAAAACCAAGTGTGCAAACTTGTAGAAAGACCAACCATGAACGCTGAATGAGGCAAGCCAGACATCATCGACTCTAGATGGGTTTTGAAGAGAAAAATAGACAAAGATGGAAGCACGAAGTTTAAAGCAAGGTTGGTGATTTGTATTTTCAAAGATAGAAGCAAGTACGATCTGCCAGAAACCTACGCTCTGGTGTCTGGGCTAGCTCTTGTAAGATCAGTGATATCAATAATTATTAGATATTATCTGGAAACCTACCAACTTGATGTGAGGACAGCTTTTCTAAGTCGTTCTGTCAAAGAAGAAATATACATGGAGATTTCTAAAGGCATGCTTAATGGCAATAGCTTTCAAAAAACCTAAGTTTTGTAAGTTAGAGAAAGCCTTTTATGAACTTAAGATTAGCCCAAAAAGATGGACTGAGCGATTTCACGAGACTGCATCTAAATTTGGACTGCAGTCACATACGAGTGAGTCTTGTCTCTATACATGGAGAGAAGCAGATAGCTTTCTGGTCTTAATCTTATACGTGGATGATATGATGATAGCTAGCAAATTGTGTAAGCAAAATAAATGAAACTAAGACTTGTCTGCAGTCTGAGTTTGAGATGTCAGATCTTGGTAAGGTTGACACATCTCTAGGCTACAAAGTGGAAAGAGATAGAAAACATAATACAATGACACTTACACAGACACCACACATGGGCAAAGTTCTGGAAAGGTTCAGATTTATTTATCGGACTCAAAACCACAAAGAACACCAATGGTGACAAATCAAGTCCTGAATTGGCAAAGAAAAGACAGAGAAGAATTGGAAGAAACTGAAAAACAGAACAAAACTAAAACTGAAGAAAATGTTCCTTACAGAGACATCTCGTACTCTGTTAATGTACTAAGCAGACATAAAATCTGCCAAACTGAGGATAAGTGGAGAATGGTCAAACGAGTCTTTTGATATCTACAACACACCAGAACTCTGGGATTAACCTACAGAGACCAGAAAAATACACTGGAAGCCTTTTCAGATGTGAGTTTGGCAGACTGTAAGGGATCAATTACGACAGGTGGATACCTCATAAGATTGTATGGCGATACAGTTGCTTGTAAGACAAGAAAATAGAATTACGCTGCAATCTTAACCTGCGACGCAGAACACGTGGTGATGTGTGATGCAAGTCAGGAGCTGATAGAATTGGAACACTTGATCAGCCTTACACTGTCATATACTCTGTTACTTGTGGACCTTTGGGGTATCAACAAAGCCGCCGGAGCAAGCGCTAAGATAGATGGTGGCAAAAGACTTAGACACATGACCGAAATCAAGGCTCACTACGTTAAGGAATGTGTGTCCAGAGGAAAAACTACCGTTAAATGAATTCCATCCAAGGAACAACTAGCAGATATTCTTACAAAATCCCTGCCGTTTAAACGGCATGAAAGACTAACGAAAGAAATTTTAAATGTTAATGATTGTAAATCGCATAGTAATAAAACTTCAACTTGAGATAGTAAAATTAATTTATTGATAATAGATGAATAATGATAGTAGACATGCTGATTAATGTATCTCTCTGTGTTTGTTTTAGATCGTCAAAACCAACCAAATTGAGTGATTAAGAAGCCGACGTGTTCCACATCTTCAGCTAGATACTTATTCATCTATACTCAGTGTTAATAATCAAATATGTCTTTTCTTTTCATTTTATATAGTTTTATTTAATTCAGATACGAACGGGAGGAAGTGTAAGACATACATTTGGCACTTGTAACTGAATTACCACGCATGCGCAGCAGCAAGAAGACGAGACGTCGTGACGCTGCACTTCAGCGTCTAACAACTACAGTTCTCTCACTCTCGCGCCGTCAGTCTGTCTGTTCGTACACGCACTCTCTGTCTTCGTATAACCTTTTATTTAATCCTGCTTTTTCTGTTCGTTCTGCTACTGTACTTCAGAAAGTAAGGACTGAAGATAGTACATATAAAAGATAGTGAAAATAAACGTGTCTTTGTTTACCAATAAAAGTAAGAGTGTTGCACATTTATTTGCCCAATCGCCTACTTATAAACCCATACTGCTAACAATGTATGTATTGAAAAAAACATATGACGTAATTATTACCTCTTGCACGCAAATTTGGTTAACGACTAGATACTTACACTGCTTAACGATAAAACCAGAAGTGTAAAATGATTGATCAACCATTTACCCAACAAAAACAAAAAAAGAAGGAATTTATATCAAAGACAATATCATAATAACTTACCTTATTAACTCACGTAAATCCTTAATTATTACGTAGTTGCTAAAGGCAGCAACAATCTTAAAAGGAAAGTGTTACATCCTGAGTTAATACAGACAAATTGTATTATAAGTAAAAATGCAATTCATCCGTGAAATTCATACTACATGTATTGTGTATAATCAGTAAGATCATGCAAAAAGTAGAGCCATAAGTCACTTATATGCGTGCGTGTGTGTGCGTGTAATAGCTTTAAGGGAAATGTTTTAACCATGCTAACATATAATACGGCTAGGCTCGTTGTAAAAATGCAGGTATGTATTAAAATTGTACAACATGTATTCATGCATAAATCGTGTTGTATGTAAAAAAAAAATTGTCCACTTGCGGAATCATTATCCTTTTTTAATAATGTATACTAACCTAAAAATTATAAATAATATATTATTTCATTATACGTAATATTAATTTTTTAATCCACAAAAGGATTAGTTGCGAAATTTTTGAACTCATTGCCACACTTGAACTAGTATTTGGCGTTTTTTTATGTCAGATGTGAGCTTTTATCATCACTGATACAAATGTTTCAACCAAACTTGTCAAAAGAATGCGATTGGTACTGTCATCTAATTATATCTCAATACATAAAATGATAACATGTAACATCATCGTGCAAGCCTATTGTTTTGCTGTGCAATTGTAACGCAGTCTGCAAAAACATCACTTATTAGTTGACCTAATTCAACTGAAGGTCTCTTTTACTCACTCTGATGCTATAAAAACTCACCATCTAAAGGAAAAATCACTTTTTTACGTATGTTACCTGTCTCCTTAGGTTTTAGTCTACTCTTGACTCCCGCAATTCGCGAGTACTTTGTACACGTAAGGCATAACGTATTAGCTGAGGCCACTCGGTTGCATTTCGAGAACATTAATACTGTCAGGCTACGCTAAAGAGCAAGGTACAACAAAAGAGGCTTACTGAAAGTGGTTCTAGTGAAAGCAGAAAAAACAGAAACTACAACATCACACCGACCACAAACTAATTCGTGTAGTTCATGGAACCAATAGAAATCACTGCACGAAGCATAAGGAAACTCTAAAGCAGCAGTAACAGCAGGTAGAGATATATGTTTGTTATTTGTCAGTAATATAATTAACACCAGAACCTTGTTCAAGTAATCTGAGTAGATTGTACTTAAAAAATAACTATGTTTAATTGTTTTAATCAAAAAATTAGGTATTCGACTTTAATTTAAATTGTCCACATCATTTATATAAATATCCTTACTCATTAAAAAAAAAAAATAAAGCTCACGAGTTGAATCTTAAGAGACTCACCAAAGATGCTCAAATAACACGGTTAAGACCGTACTCTTAATAAGTTTGGTCATAATAAAACCAATATAAATCAAACGCATCTTAGTCGATCATTGCACCATATATGGTTCTCTGAGCAGGTCAAATTTTTTGTTATGTACAAACTCAGTAGACATCTTTAGAGAATATACAACTGCTATAATTATATTATATAACTGCTATACTCATACTACAAAAGCTTTTAATAAGCTTAAAAGTAGAAGTTAGTAACGTTATAACGGTAAACAAGTACTTCTCGTTAATATTATTAATAATACTGCCTATTTACTAATAACAAATTACTCAAAGTAAGCATTTCTGATCTAAGAATTCTGTAAAAAAACACGAAATAATACACTGAATCAAAAATTAAATTCTATAAGCTCTTATTCCATAAGCTCAAAGCAATATTTTTTTGTTATACTCAAGAAATCCTTAACTGAGTATAAAAATCTTAGTAAGCCCGATATTAATTATTAGAAGACTAAGTTGAGTTGTATGGAATAAAAGATAGATTTTTGATAGATTTTTCTGGTGAAATGTTACTTTAGTGATGAAACAAATCTAGAATCCATACAAAACTCTGGTCACTATGCAAAGAGCCAAGAATCAAGAAAGTATGAAAGTTTACTGAACTCAGAAGTCCTCAACTACTTGACAAAACACAATTATGTAGCAGTATGTTAATGTCCACATTTTCTTCCTCTGCCACCTAAACTGTTCAGTGGAAACGTCTGTCTGGGTGTTCCAAGTGTTGTAAAGTATTTCTGCATGCACACCCGAGACAATAAGTCAATGCATTATCTTTATCTCTTTAACACACCCATAAAATAAGCTAATGATCTTTTATCATATGTATAAATGCGCGTAGATGCAAATATGAATACTTATAAATATACATGTTTTACGTGGAAGACCGTGGTTTGATTCCCGGCCAGTGCGACTTTTTTGGGCAAGTACTTCTATGAATCTTTACATGTACTTTTTCACCACGCATTGTTTCTCTAGGAGGGTTTTTTAGGCAAATTTCTCACAGCATAATTGCCTGATTTCCCCCTACCCCCCTCCCATCCTTCATCTCTTTCTTCTTCCAAGTGCTAAGTGCCCATAGTAGTGCCGTTATCAAAAGAGCTGGACGTAGAGCACTAAAATATAAGAAAAAAAAAAATATTTATATATGTGTATAAGGCATTGCACGTGAGCGCAGACACAAAAAAATTTTTTTTCTTAAAACTGTGCGAATTATTTGTACTCTTAAAGAAAACAATACTGTAATTTTCTTAGATTTTTTTACCAACACATTCACTGTTATCAACCATCACAAATTTCAAACTTTTTCGTTGACCTCTAAATTGTCAATTGTAGGAAAAAAACTAGGTGGTTAAAAAAAAAAAAGAACACAATAAAAATATTTTTGAAAACTTTCAGGTTAGGTTGACCCAATTTTCCTTAAATTTAAAGTAGAATAATGATTTTTTTAAATGTATAAATTTTTTTTCTCTCTCCTTCTTTTAGCCTCATGTGTATTCTCAAAAAGAAAGTGTTGTCCCGTGATGAAAACTGCGGGCATGTAGGTAATAGAGGGCTCTGAAGATGAAAAATTATTGTTTTTACGTTGTATCTCCTTCTGTAGCGTAAAAAAAACATAGATATACCATTTATTATATTAAGTATAGCAGTTTGATAAGTATCATGCATGAAGAGAATGGAACGTAACATGGCGAATTCAATATGGTGGACGTTATCTACAAATCATTGATTTTTTAAATTTTAAAAACACTACTTTATTTTGCATGAAATTATAAGAAAAAAATGTATCACAATTTTTCAAACAAAGTTGTAGCTTCTAAGGAAAAAGTTTAAGAATCTGTTTAAATTCTTTAATGTTTGTAAAATCAAAGAATTTTCATCATGACTTTTCATTAGGCAATTTTAAAGGGACCATAAACCTTTAGTAAATTTTAAAGTTTTTAGTGCCATACGTTACTAAGATTTTTTTTATTTTGAATATTATGAAATTCAAGAAATTGATTTACTTAATTTCTTGAATCTCGTGAGATTCAAGAAATTAAAAATAGCACATCTTATGTGATTGCCAAAGTTTCGAGTATATTTTCAAAATTTCGAAACTTTCTAATATTACATTGTAATTTTCAGTTATTTTATATTATCTAATTATATGATAAAAAAAGTAGTTTTCGTCCTAAGTGTGCATCTCTCCAGAGTGGCCTCTGGGCTGTTAGGACCACTCTGGCTGGATGCACATGAGGGGTGAACACTATTTTTACTACCAAGGGTGCAGCAGCCCCATAAAAACGCCAGAGGTAGCAAAAATTTATCATTGTCATTATTCAAATACATTTTGTTACATCTTTGCTATTTAATCTATCAGGTTTGTGAAAAAAATCGTGTAACCTCTAATTATACAATAACATTGAGTATTTGCATTTCAAGTGTAATCAAAAGTCTTTGCTCAAAAATACTTATAAACATTGTATTTTTTTTGAGTTGGTGAATGACGTCCATTATATGCGCATGTGCCACGGCTTGCATGGGGTCTGATCTGGCAACTCTTATTGAAATTCCTTGAATGGAGCAGAGTGGTCTTCGTACGAATGCTGGCATATATGCACATAACTGACATTATGCATCGAAAAAAAATACCTCTGTCAAATTTTTGTTTAAAATCTACGTATTTTATTTAGTTATTATTCCTCCGTTGTATGTAACTTGCATTTGACTATGACTTCTCATTACACTGTTAATACATAAGGTTTCAGAAACTGTTGCTTATTTACATTGTTGCTTGAGACTTATAATGAATTGAAAATGTCTGTTGTCAAAGTGATACCTTATAATAGATGTGCGAACTCGTTTAGCCTAGACAACCATATAGTTTGCGAAAATAATCATTAAAAATTATAACTTTTTTTCCAAGTATAATTATGCACCATTATTTATACCTCAGTTATAAAATTAGAATAGCAAGTTTATCTAAAAGCTTAGAACAAACAAAAGTTCATCGTGGTACTGAATGACAAGGTAATTTTACGAATTAAGTTTTTTATTAAGGAAATCACAACGATGGACTATTTTAAATTTTTACGAAATTTGTACTACATATCATGACAATTATTATCATCACATCTTGAATTGCGGATCTAATCTATATAATTTCAGTTATTTAAGACAGTTTCGTACATAAAGTTTGGTATAACGTTCTGCAGAATTCTTTAACTATTATAATAAATACAACGCAGACTAAGACTGTAGTTGTAATTTTTAAATAGTCTAAAGAATTTTTAATTCATATTAGTATATATTTAATCTATTAGTTTTTTCTTTTGCTTTTAACATTGGATTAAATGTACACAGTTTAACGGCAGAAGTGTAACCAATAGCCATAAAGAAGTTGGTAACAACAGTATGGACTTAATTAAAATTTTAGAAGAATCACTAGACGATGACATGAATTTAGCTTAACCTTGTATACTTTTTACACAGGCTGTGGAGTTTTTTAAATAATCTTGAATCGATATTTTACGATGAGTCGTGTACATATAATAATAAATTGAAGATTCTAACACTTTTGCCTACAAGTTGCACTTTTTCTGTTATGAAACAGGATTTTGATGTATAAAATAAGACAATATCAAATGCTCAGCAAATGGTAAACGATAAGCGAATTTTATCCCGGCTAAAAATCGATAATTTCACGTTAATTATTACGTGATAAATAGAGTGATTTTTTCACATCACTTGATTATTTGCGTCATTTACAACGTGATTTGTTACAATTTGATAAAGTCGCGTAATAAATAACGTGATTTTTTTTGGCTGAGACCTACTCCAAATAAAAAGAAAGGTATGTACAATATTTTATCAGTTCTTTCACAAATTTTTATTTTGACGCAATGATATTTTATCTCGTAAAGTAATTTTTTTAGGAAGAAGCTTGGAGTCAAGCATAGTTAATTTGGAGGAACAATTGTCCATCAAAAATGATGTTTCTAGCACAATGTTGGGTATGAAAGACTTTATCAGTATTAAAAGTAACGATGAAAAACGAACTAAACTGCAAAAACAACTGCTTCCACCAAATTGAAATACAAATATTAATTTTTAAAAAATAAATACCCAAATGAAAGTATCTGATTTTGCAAATTATGTACGTTAAAGCCTTAACATTGTGTACTAGCTGGCAGCAGCAGAACTCACAATATTTGCGTCCATCCATATCATCAGAACGTGAATCTCATGATCGAGGGTTAATAATACATTTCTCTCAAATTCTTAAAACGTTAGAATTTGTACAGAAAGGCTATTAACAAGTTTCTAAACAGATGTCAAAAGAATATTGAACTTAAGCTAATCCAAATCGTCGGAATAAATTAAAACTCGTACATATTTTTCAACCCAAGAATAATCCTTGTAATATTTCTTATGAGTTTGAAAAAAATATAATTTGCCCTTGTACAATAAATTGATAATCTTTTACTACCACACAAACATTCGTATTACATTTCGTATTCAAGATATTTGTATATTATAGTACTTTTTTTTTGCAATGGCAGAAGGGTTGTACGACTACATTATTCTTTTATTGACGTTATATTACATTGCATGCGTTTATAATATCTATAATTTTTATGTTTATAGATTGTCATTTACGGAAAAAAACATCTTGTTCATAGTTTTGTTTGTCGACAAACAAAACCTCTTTTCAACTCATATTGTGTCCAAAGGCTACTAACAAATGTTATTTTTATTAATGTGATAAATTTTCAGGAACAGAAGTTTTAAAAAATCGTCTAGATAAATTTTTTTTTGATAAATCAGAAACTATGACGTATCAATAATGGATAATGCAACCACGAGCAACGTTCAAAATATTTGTCACATGCTCGTCTGAATTTATTAATAATTTTTGCAACAAAATGTAAGGGTGACTTCCTCATGCTTATATAGCAGAGCAACAATCCACATACTATAGAGAATTGAAAAATACATTGAAGTCGAGAGAGTTTTTGATACTTTTAGATTTTGCAGAGAAAGTTTTCTTCACAGTACAAAACGTAGGTCCTAGATATCACTAAAATAATAATTAAGCTACTGTTTATAACATGAGCACAACTCAGTAGCAGTGTACTTATTTCATTATACAGCCATCAAATTTATAAAAAAAAGAAATAAAATAGTTGATAAACTTTTATTTTACGGATGGAGCTCCTCATTAATACAAAAATTACAAAAATGTCATGAACTAAGCTTATCACTGAGAGAACTTTTAACTAAGTGCTAAATAGAACTTTTTTCCAACAGTGCACGAAAAAGGGCCGTGTAATGGTTTGGGAGTTACTGTTAAAAGAAGTGCTGTACACGCAAGTTGAAGATCTCCAGGAATAGTTGTAACAGTCTCACAACTTTATGAATAGCTTAATTTTACGGAGTGGTTGCCTAATATGACCATAGAATATAAGGACAAAAAATCTATCAAAATGAGTAAAAAAAAGCTCAAGAAAAAATTGAGTGTTAGCTCTGAAATTCAGAATATTTAAAATAAACATTGTATAATTAGTTTAAACAAAGGCTATATTAGAATCAAAACTCATTCCGTTTTTAAGAAACTTATAAGGATTTCAAAATATAATAAATTATCTGTCATTGTATCAATAAATTTAATATTGGTCTTAACATTCCTAACAGATTGAATAACGAAAATGTAACAAAAACGCATACAAAGAAAAAAATTTTTTACCCTAGAAAAAGCATAAAAAACAACTGAAAATGACAATGCTACATTACAGAAATTTACAAATCCCTAGAATTCACCAAATGTTGGCCACTGTACTAGATCTGCCCTATTTAATCTCCTTACTCTCACGCAAAATCTTACTAATATATAAAGCAAAGTCACTAAAATCGTTGTAATCACTAACCACGAAAACTACTTGACCAATTTGGCTCAAATTTTGTACACTGATTTTTAATGATTCCGAAATAGTTTTCGCATAGTTTTTTTCTTGAAAAAGTTAATAACAATAGCGATAAATAAGTTTAAAGTTTTGTGAAAATAATCTAGCTTTGGGCGTTAGTTCAGTAGAATCCACTAGGTGGCGTCCAGGTAAAATTGAAGCCACCTGCAATCAAATATAGTGAAGAGTGGTTGTAAGATGCCCTATCAAGTAGACAGGAACCCATTACACCAAGAACAGAGGAGTCTGTCGTGCAGCTGGGCATCCTGGTTACCGATGACACTCTTCTTTCATGTACAAGCAAAATAAATCGATTTTCACCCCAGATCCGTAAAAAAAACGAGTGCCACAGAAAAACAGGCGATCGGAACGTTAACGTCACCAGTAGAATACCAGGAAACGTTTCTAGCCAGAGCACAACCCTTTCCAGTACTTCAGAACGTTGTAGCCGTTAAACCATTCAACCTGGTGCCGTCAGAGAATTTTCTATTTTAAGTACGAGCCAGGGAAGACAGCCCTGAAAAGTACGGGCAGCCACGACAGCCTCCTTCTTAAGGACGTTCATCACAGTTAGTGGGGCATAACTCAAGAGTGGTAAGGGGGAAGCAAGCATGCGGCAGCGCCAGCGATTGTTTTGCACGCAATTGTGTACCTATACTCATAAGGGATCTGATACTGTTTTTTTTTAATTTTATTGCAAAAAAACTTGTTGATCACACTAAAAATTTAGTAAAATATCAATTTTATGGTATTGTGTCATGCAAAAAAGAAATTAGACAAATACTTCGGACAATTTTCCTATAAACATCATTTTTATGTGACTCCTACATGAAGATACGTATTGAATTTAAGTATTATCCACATTTACTTTCTAAAAAACGGTGTAGTAAAATAGTCTCAAATTTTACATCTGACTTTCTAACATCATCGAGATCATCGTATAAAAATTTCAGGAAGATCATTCAGAAAACGCTATATGTGATGAACGTCCTTAATGATCGTCCCAATGGCATATCTACAGAGAAGGTATTCTCCAGGCCCACTTTCCTGACTACCGATGAACGGTTGGTTATCCAGGGAACCACCTGAAGACGAGATATTCTTTGGTCAGCAGCGTACCTCTCTTCCTGTACGGTCTCCTACACAGAGACTCGGAGGATAAGCGTCAAGATATCCATAGCTGGCTCTTCATCGTCAAGAAAAATAATAAGGAATAGCTGCAAGTTTCACCACCAGCCCTTTTCAGGGCCATTATAAGTATTAACATTTCCTACTTAACCATCAATTTCATCGATTCTTTTCAGGACCACCTTAGTTTAAATTACCTTGGCAACAAATATATTCTTACTACGATTTCCGGAGACGATTCGTCAATTAAAAGACTATGTACGACCGGCCACTATTAAACCAACTCAGTCATTTACTGGCAGACGTCACGAGCAGAGTTGTTCGTCGCAAGGCTAAGAACTCCGGTGACCAACGACCCTATATTACCCTCTCAACTTTAAGCATTCAACCGGGAATCACCAATCCTCTTCCAGATCTGCGCTGGGAAAACCTAACAGCTATAAAGAAAAAATAATAAACGTGAGCCAATGGGACAGTTACCAACGGGCAAACATCACGAACCAACCTTTCCACTTTTGATCACCAAAATAACTGAGTCTAAGAAAAAGGTTCTTGAGACACCGTCTTCGACGTTATACCAGGAGACGTTGGGAAAGAGCTCTACAACTTGCTCCAAAGCTTCAAACGTTGTAGTTTTCTTACCGATCAGTGTGGTGCTACAATAGCAGTCCCAAGAAGATCAACTTGAGGTATCCAGGCAGTCACGTTTGCTGGAAACTTTAGTCAAAAAAGTCTTTACTTAAAAAGCTCATCAGTCCTTTTCAGGTTCGTTGGAGTTTAAACAACCTTGTCGACAAATATATTACAACCTAGTAAAGTTTTAAAAAAATAGTCTTCAGGGCTCACAAGAGTCTCATTTATGCCAAAAGTTATAGAAGTCGAGTTAAAAGGAAAACTTTAAATGTATCTTATGAATACAATTTAAGGGGTCAAGAAAATGACGAAAGAATTTATTAAGTGAGAGATCAGCTTTCCACTATAACTCTCATACTAATCTCTTGAATCTTCCAGACTTCTAAATAGGTAGAATATGTTTTTCTTTTTTTGTTGCGATAAATAACGTAGAGATTAAGCTCCAGGACTTTGTTGCTCTGGTAATAAAGTTGTGAGATGAGAGAAATGAAATTTTTAATGATGGATTTTTGGTGAGCTCAAAATCTTTACAGCTTCAATCAATAGCCCTGTTTATAGATTATATGGGAGAAACTGCAAATCAACGGCCTTTTAACACTAACGATTATTTTATGATACAAGAAATCCACGCTACTTTTCAGCATAATTTTTTTTTTCACTTTTTACAGCTTTGTACTACACACTACGTTATTCCATTTAGTGAGTCTCGGGTGAAGACGAGATGGGGGGGGGGTGGGGCTAGTTAAAAATAAACGAACCTGACAACTGTATGGCACTTAATTTTTTTTCACTTTTTACAGCTTCTTGCTACACACTACGGTGTTCCATTAAGTGAGTCTAGGGCCAAGCTAAGATAGGGGGGCCGCTAGTTCAAAATAAACGAACCTTACAACTGTATGGCAATTAAAACTTTCATACTAGTTAAATTTTCGTTGTCCATTGTTAATTTTTTGATAATACATCGTTTTGAAGGAAATATGTATGAAACTATAAAAGTTCTTCGTTTTTTCAGAAATTAGAAATTTTTTACAAATTCGTAAATTTTTTTGTCAAAAACGTCAACTCTTATTGGAAAATCCTAACTCACATTTTTTTCTCCTAATTTCACGCAGGATACGGTAGTATTTTTTAAATTTGAAAAATCAATAATTTTTAGATAACGTCCCCTGTACTGAATTTGCCATTTTTAATTTCATTCTCTTTATGCATGATGCGTATAAAACAACTATTATTAATATAATACATGGTACATTCACCTTTTTTTTATGCTACTGACGAAGATGAATCGTAAAAATTGTGGTTTTATTGTGGAACAAAATTTTATTTTAAGAGTACATACTTGGCTTAAAAAAAAAAAGAAAATTTTT
>NW_019384230.1:737504-764231 GCF_000648655.2 Copidosoma floridanum | reverse complement strand
TTTTTGTGCGCTACTGCACAAGCATACCTGTAGTCTGCAGACTCACTAGTGCTAAATGAATAAGATTTCGGACAATAACTTGCCATGGTATTATTTAAACTTTCATTAGCTTGTGATGAACCAGCAAGAACGAATTTATGCACGTTGCTAGCTAAATCAGAAAAAAAATTTCTCATGTGTTCGAAAAGAGTTGGATTAGTCATGTGACGACTATTGTCATAGTTTTCTTTTTCAATTTTATATTTACAATAACTGCCACAATTGTCGTGAATGTCAAAAACATGATAAGCTAAATTTTTTAAATCTTCCTCTATTTTTTGTTTGTTGTTTTTGTTTTTTTTAATGACTGTTGCGAAAGTGTTCTTCAAGTAAGCTATAATATCATGGGATAACTCTTTATCAACGTCAATATTTTTATTGTCTCTCAACTTGTATAAGAAATTGCCTACTCCTTTCTTACTATGATTGATGTCGGACTGCTTGACTATCGTATAATCAACCAATTCCTGTATAGCATGAATACTGGAGCTGTCATTGTCTCCAATGAATACTCCTACTTGAGCGTTCAAATCTTTAAGAATTTTGCTATTCACGATCAAGTCAACTGCCCCTTCGGCCTCCATGGATTTGGCAGTGCCATGGTGATTCAATCGACAGTCGTGGGCCTTCTTTGTTTTCGTTTTTAAATTAATTTCACAAATGCGGCATTTCCTGTTTTTAGTGCAGAAATCGAGAACTTTGCCAGTGTTGTAGCCAATTATGCTACCAAACCCGTTCAAGCTATCATATTTATATCCTGTAGATCTTTGACTCCAACCCATGTCGTAACTTACCAACAGCCTAGTGATTTTTCGGGGGGGTTCTTTAGTAGCAGTATAAGAAAGAAAATTTTCTTGAAGTTCTGGTGGCCTGAAAATTCGTAAAAAAGGTAGGAAATAACTTTTCAGACAATTTTTTTCTTTTAAAAAATCATTTACTTATTTCTGTTACAATAAATTAATACTGTGTAGGTACAGTGAAAAAAAAAATATATATCGATTGAGTACATCATGATTGCTTCTGCTCATTGATAAAAAAATAAAATAAAAAACAAATGTAGATAATAAAATGGATTGTGTAAATACTTTTCTATAACGACCGTTTTTAAGTTCATTTGCAAATATATATAGTATAAAGGTCGAATATTGTAAAATCATAATGTGTACATAATTAAAAAAAAAAAAACACTTTCTTATCCCTAATTTACTGTATACATAAAAAACACTTTAAAGGTTACTATGAAAAACTACATTTTGTTTTTGGATTAAAACTTACAGACAAAGTTTCAACTCGTCGATTTTTTTCTCCGTGAGTTCTTTTTCTTCAAGGACTGCCTGTACACATGATTCCCTCGCTACTTGCTCGACCACGGGTCCTACGAGTCTTTCATGGCACTTGAATGATTTATCATTGAGACCAGGAAGACCAATGACTTTAAAAAATTTATTAGCTTTCGTTGCTCCTAACCCAGAGTTCAGCGCTCCTACAAAAATAATATACATGTTCAGCAGCTGCAATAACTCAGAGCATATATCACTAAAGAAAAAAACAATAAATAAAACTCACCTAGGGCTACTTTGCTGTTAATTGCAAATAGTTTCACGCCTTTTGCAGGGTCTAAATATTTTTCACTCGATTCAACATTGTTTACATGTGAACATTTTCCACATTTTACATGGAAAATGGATCCCAACCCCTGAACACATTCATCCGTAATGTCAGTTAAATGTAATTTATGATTACATATCTTGCAAAACATTCTCTTGGCAATATAATTGATGTTAAGAACTCTTTCACCATCAACAGGAACATCAACTTTTCTTATTTCATCTACAGAATTTTCAACCCTTTGAGCTTTTTTTCTCATGTCACTCAACCTTTTGCCTCGTAAATGTCTATCAACTTTAGATTTTTTAACAAACTTTCCGTTCAAACGAGTTCTTCCATTGTCAGCAGCATCTGTTGTAATTTTGAGGTTATTTGTTTTTCTTTTCACTTTGCCCATTTTGAACACCAAAATCACACCATACCAACATGTACATTCAATAAACAAATAATTTATTACTATCAGGCTGCCTTTAAATTTTAAATTGATTAATTATAAAAAATTTAACCGAATAAAAAAGGACACTGTCAACAGTAGACGACGACAACAGCAGTAGACGACAACAACAGTAGACGACGTGCCAGCAGCCGAAAAAATTTACAACGTTGCCAGACGCTCTCCCTCCCCTTGCCTCTCTGAGATTTCTCCCCGCTAACACTACCGAACCTTCTTAATTCAAAACTTTGTTTTTCCTTAGGATACTAGTTAATTTTAATTACGCATGTATGCTGTAACAAACTTAAATTCTTCTACACGTAATATTTTGTAATAATTATCGTTTTTAAGTTTGTTAAATATTAAATATCTTTAGGAACTAATGTTTAATATTCGTTATTCAATTTTGCAGTTCATACCATATGTAAGAAGTTTACAGCTGACGAAAAAACATTAGAAAAATGTGTTGGGAATCACCTGTAAAACCATCATGTAACTTATGCTTTCAACACGATACATGGATTCTGTATAAACTTATCGTATACAGCCCATACATTATTTTTGGTAAATAATTAACGTGTTATTTGCAAAGTGGAATTTAGAATAAGTTCCGTTTTATAGGAATTAGTCAATTCTTATTTTTATATAACTATTTAAAAATATTTTTACTCATAATTATATTGCCTTCATCAGTTATTTGTGTTTTGATTTGGGAGTCACCACTTTATATCATATATAACTGTTAACTAATCTCATTAGATAATTGTTGCATACTAAATGTATCTAATCTAATTTTATAATTTTATAATTTGTACGTTGGATTATTCGTCTGTTATTTATTGTACAGAAAGTGCTTATAGCAAACAAGACGTTACGGATACTTATCCGATTTTGGCAATAAAAATTACGTATAAATGCGTACAAATCTTAAAACTATAGGCAGACCCATGTCGGTCATTATCAATTGCAGTACTTTTTAAATAAATTACTTTTTATGATCTATTTTACGTTTAGTTTAATGTACCGTCTTCTTCAGTGGATGATTTTTTGTCTATCATCGAAACTTATACAGTTTTCTATACAATAGTATACTCCTCAATACAAACAAATAGAAATAATCATATAAATAGCTGTTGAGTGAAATAAGTTCCAAGAGATTTTAAAAAATCTCACGCAGTAACCGTGTTTTTTTTTCATAAATTCCAATAAACTACAAATGACAATAAGAATCCGTAAGTAACTGATCATGTAGTAGTACAAATGCTGTTAAAAATCATAGTTGAAAGCAAATACACTAATTTAGTAGTACCAAGTAACTACAATTAAAATTAGGCAGGGATTCTCTATAAGAACCAATAATATCAGTGCTTTCAATCGCTGTTATGTATAAGAAAAACCAATATATCCACAAAAGTGTCGTGCCGTGTTCAGATTTTTCTTATGAATTCTTATACAAAGATAAATTTTAACGCAGGGCTTTTAGATTTTAGATACCCCTGCAAAGTCATATAAAAATCCATCATGCAGTAATCTCCACAACCAGTCATTTACTGGTCAAAGCTTAAAGGATTTAGTTAAGCCTGGTATGGTAAAGACTTATTTAACTCTCGATAAATAATAATATATTTTCCATAAGCTCCATTAAAAGTTGCTTGTTGTGTATACAGCTACATTCTTTATTTATTAACTGTTTGCATATCATCATGAAATCACATTCATTAATTGTAAGGTATTTCCCGTAATCACAAATAAATCATTGGATTACTTCTCGATAGTTTGTTAAAATGATAGTGCTGTGCTATAAAAGTTATTGAATTAAATTAGCGTAAAAGCCAATAAAAATATAATTTAAATGACGTGACCAAATTCTACTATGACCAATAAAGGTAAATATAACTCTTACTGGGCTTTTAAAGTAGACTCTTATATAAGTCATAATTCAGTGCCCTGTCTTTTATTTCAGTCGAAAAAAATCCAATACAATCTAATAGTATTTAACAAATGTTTATATGTTTCCCATAAACTCCTATAAAAATTGCTTGTTATGTTTACGGCTACAATTCTTATTTATTAAATATTTGCATATCATCATTATATCACATTGATTAATTCTAAGGTATTTCCCATAAACACAAATAAATCGTTGATTTGTTATGGATTTTAGATGAAATTACGGGTGCAAGGACACATCGCAGTCTTATACAATTCTTTCTATTTTTATTTTTATTGGACTGCAGTACTAGGAACCGGCAACACTTTACCTCTGATTCCATAAAACTCTGTGTTAAAGGGACAGCCAGCGACAGCCCTCCACTCCAATATTATGCATGGAGGCATTAGACGTATAAGTATGAACACGTTTCTATACCCCCACATTAAGTAAATTCTTTCAAATTGTCAATTGAGAATGGCAAAGGTTTTTTCAAGGAGGCTCTATCCTTATAACTAAGTCAATGCCCCGCTTTTTTGGTTTAACATGTCGTGTTTCTTTTAATCTTCTGTAAAAACATAACGCTTAGTAGTTTTTACTTGAGTTATAAACTAATTTTCTTACTTTTGAGTACCCTTGAGATTTTTGATAAAACTGAATACAATAGTTAAAAACTTTCTTGTCAGTGGTAAAATTGTTCTTAAAAATACATTGTTAATATGATATAAACACAAGAGAAAGGTTTACAAGGATAACAGATCATAAGTCTACAAGTGAAAGCTGGCTTAATAATAATAATAATAACTATGCTTCGAGTCAATCTTTATTTCCACAGCGTCGTTTTTATAACGTTATTCTTTTGCAAACTCATACTCATTGAATTCTCATAGTTAAATCTTTAAACTAATAGACCCTCTTTAATTAAGAAAATTTCTGAGCATATGAATAATGACTGTAATTTGTTTTAATATCAAAAATGCTAAGCCAAAAAAAGTTTTTTAAGGTTAAAAAAAAAGATGCGTTACTCATGCAACTACACTCATTAACATAGTATTATTTGTTGTCATCAAAACAACAAAAAATTTAACGTTCTTTACTTTTTCTTATTATGTATTGTAATAAAACAAATAACATGTGCGTTGAAAGGAGTTTTCTGAAAAATTCAAGTACTATAAACAAAAAATATTTGCCTCAGCTGTTACAGTTAATCTTCTTGTAAAAAAAAAAACATTTTAAGATTTTTCAACATTCATGAGAGAAATCTTCCGATGTACTAATGATAATCTGGAATCAAACTTACATCTACTCATCTCTGCATTAAGTTTTTTATGTTTCTATCCAAATAAAATTTTTTATAGAAATTTATACGTATTTTATGATTCAACACCATGGCACATAATAAAATTAACAGTAAAAAATATTTTTTGAAGTCGATAAAATGATATCTATAGAAAAAGCAAATTAGAAAATCGAAGCAGTACTTCTTAGCGCTAATAAAAATGTTGGTACAAACAAATTTTATATTAGCACAGGTCAGCAGAATTTTTATGATAACGTACGTAAACGTATATGCACATTCATGCACAAATACTTTGATAAAATTTTTTGTCTGTGTTCAATATTGAGGTCCTAAGATTTAAGTTTACGCGCTTGATTAAATCTACCAATCAGCCACACTAGTACGCTGAGTTTCCAGACAACCAATCGCAATGCGCCACGGCTCTTTAGTTAGTCAATAGCTTTGTAAAGTAAGCAGTGGCTTGCTCTTTAGATGTAGCTGCGCGATGTAATAGCCAGTTCGTACTTGGTCGTTGAGCAAGGTGCACGCACCTTTGCACGAGCACACATATACACCTCTTTTCAAAGTTTTACACGCGCACTTTAACGATCAATTTACTGCCGTTCTTTATAACTCGATTACTCCTATTACTTCTTGTTTTTATTGTTCCGAATCTTTACCTCAGAAAAGTAAAGTGTTTGTATCAAAATTATTAATTTGGTGTTTCTATTCAATAAATACGTTTAAGAGTATTAAATACAAAATCAGTCTTATTTACTTAACATAGAAACACACTCCAGCTCCAATACTCGACAGTCTGAGTAATGAAGAGATCTTAAGTAATTACAGAATAAAAAACCGTATGCATGGATACATACACACATCTACGTACAATGTTCTTTTTTTTGTACATAAATTAGTTAATTTCTAGAAAAATTGTATTAGAAACCGATATAATTAACGTGAAACATCTTACAACAACGGTAAGGGCTTAAAAGTTTACTTGATTAAGAAAACAAAGAAAAAGAATATTATTGATTAAGTCCTACATTTTTCACAGATGATACAAAGTCTATCACGGTTCTATTTCTTAGTAAAAGCAATTTTTTAAATGTACCGTAAGATAAAAAAGAGTTAGTAATTACAAATCTGACTACATTTTATATTATTCATAGTTAATTTTTTTTCTTGGCAAACAAGCACTGGTGATCCAAAACCTAACTTTCTGAAAGTATCATTTATGAATTCAAGAAGGCTTTAGGTGAGAAGGCATTGACACTTAGCCACCCAACTTGTTATTGGTACTGTTAATGTAAAAAACGTGTCCTTAAACAAGCAAGCGTCAGTGATTAGAAATTAAACCTTTTACTATAACTAATTAATAAAATTAATCTTTTACTATAACTAATTAATAAAATGTGCCGTTCAGCAAGCATGCATCGGTGACGTGAGATCGAACTTATTTTTGTATTATTTATTAAAAAAAATTTTTTTAAGCGAATAAGGACAATCCATTGGAAAACCTAACTGTTTTCGAGTATAATTCATAATTAAACTGCATTCTTAGATGAGCAAGCATTGGTAGCTCGCAATCTAACAGTTTTTCAGTACTTATTATTAATTAATAAAATTTTTCTTATTTAATTATTCAAAACTTACACACCCCAAAAACGATGACACTTTTCTTTTAAAATTATTTAATCATCATTTTTTCCAGTAATCATAGAATTAGCAACTATCCTATCATGTTTTATTTTACATGACATTTTATATACCTTTTGTATGAAATAAGCTATTACTAAATGTTCCTAATAACTAATATACATCTTAGCCGTATTATTCTGAACAAACATTTTATTTCCATCTGTTGCTTTTGCAAGACCTGTTTAATTCGCTGTCATATCTATAACATAAAATACATTTGAAGTACAAATTTTAACGGATTATTAAAAAACTTTAAACCCGCTCCGAACTTATCTTCTATTTGTCACTTTTAATATTTTACTATGTAAGATACCTACATTTACAGTTTTTTCAATTTAATGTGTTTTACAAAAAAAATCATAATGATCCACAACATCTAGAGTGCAACTGCTATTTAAAAGCCAATCTATACATTTACCTTGTAATTCACTATGCATTGCTGTAGACTTGACAATCATTACTTTAAAGGCAGCATATGAGCCGTTTCCTTGATGCAACATTTCTTAATTTAACTAGCGGTCTCTGTTCCATTGTCCGCTTGAGCCTCTGCTTATACTTCTGCTTTTTGACGCTTGTAACAACGTGCAATGTTCACATAACTATTGGCGCCTGCCCCCATGTGTTGGATTTCCATGGCTATCACTGTTTACATTTGGGTAGTTTTTCTTAAATTGTATTATATCACCACAGCCACAGCAGGATTTTCCTTATTGTTTTGTGATGAAGTCACTTTTCCTTCTTAGAGCTCAGAGCACGTTTTTTTCTAATACCGTTGTGTGTTTGGCCTGATTTTTGAAATCGTACGAGAGGGAAGGAGACAGCGACAAGGTATCAAATAACGCCAGTTACCAAGAAAACAGAAGAAAAGATCATAGAAATTTTAAGCATAAAGTTTTATTAGAGACGAATTATAGACACTGAATCAATTTGTATGTATACAACATATGGAACACGAAAGTTGTGACAAATAAAGCTGCATTGTATTAATTGTGTTAACAGAAATGCGATTATGTTACTAGCACTCAAATTCCGCGTTGGACAGTGCCAGGGGAACGTACGGAGGAATGAGCGAATAATGGTAATAGGCTAGGAATAAAAACAAATTAGCAGCCAGCTAGATGGTGTGAATGAGAGTGAGTCAGACTAACGCAATTAACGAAAATCTACGTGTGGCAGAAGACCCGAAGTGGATCACTTTTTTGTTAGCTCCTGAACAGTTAAAATAAGTATGCCTGTGCTCTTGGTATACGCAACTTGCAGAGAACTAGCAGCTACTTTATTTATGACAATATCCCACCCCAGATAACATTATATTATTTAACATTCAAGAAGACTCTCCAGGCTCTGAGATTATCTGACGACGCCATACGATCCGAAACAAGAAGAGGACATTGCCAGAAAAGCAGTGGAGAAGAGATCCAGGACGCAAGGGAAAAAGGTTCGTGTTGAACTTGAGTCATGAAGTGCTTAGCACGTAGTAAGTGACGCCCCGGGTTGTGTAAGAGAGCGAAAGAGAGAGAGTGGACTGTGAGACCAAGGGCTAGAGAGATAATATTCAAGTGATTTGTCGGAAAGGCATCCAGGACTTTATAAGGAGCCATAGCAAGGACGTCACTGCGAGAGAGAGAAAGAAAGAGAGAGTGTTGTGTATGTGTGTCAGAGTTTTCCGAGATAAAAAAAAGAGAGTCACGTAGCCGTCATCTGCGTTATTACATATACAAAAAATAAATGTACAGTATTGTAATATTTTTTAATGTTTAGGGAAAAAACAATAAAAGTTTTTTTTTTACTCGTATCTAAAAGGCAAAGTGGCTTATCCCATGTCATTGTGTGTAAAAAATACGTACCTACACCCTTTAAATGTTTCCTGAATTCATACCTTTGCATTAACTAACTTGAGGCCAGGCCCTGTACCACCGCGAGTATTAGACTATTCTGCACATGGAGTTTGAAGCCAGAGCTTGTAGCTCCAAGGATATGGGGCCCCTTCATTTATAATGGTACGGTGCCAGGTCTTGTAGCCCCATAGGTAGGAGACCATCCCTTGTCCTGCACCAGCTCCAACCAACTTCTTTTTTTTGGGGGGGGGGGGCTGGCTTACCCTTTATAGCGTTGGTAGAAAGAAACAGTTTCGAATAAGATTTGAACCCCTGACCTCTTGGCAGACATACTGGCTGAGACCCTTACCTATTCTGCTGTGACCGTTCCTGGTATATAAAAATTGATAACTTCATATGATCGTACAGTTCATTGCTCATTTTTGATGTTAATTGGTATTTACTGTGTATTTATTTATGTAGTTTAATTATAAATAAAGTAAATAGATATTCTATTTGATGAACTATATTTTTTCAGTACATGTTTCGAAAAATGTAAAATTAGTATATATTAGCAGAAGAGCTTTTATATTATGTAATAATAAACCTTTATTTACTCATCATTAATTGGTTACTTTTAAAAAGAATAAGTAATTGATTAAACAATTTTTTAACATATTTAAAAGTTTTCATAACTAAAGAAAAAAGTCATCTACTGTAAGAATAAAATAATACATTTTCTATTTCGTTTTCTTTTTTCACAATTTTTCCTTTGTGATTCAGGTGATTTTTTTACTTTAGGACGTTTATTACAAAGTTAATAAGGGGAAAAGTTCAGCTCAAAATTCAGGGAGGTGAAAAGAGCACAAACTTATGCAGCAACGGAGGAAATTATTATTCTTTTATGGATGTCTTTACATCCATGCTTTTACGCATGCTTAACCCTTTTTTTTGTGTTATTAAGAAAGAAAAAATTATAGATCTATTTGAAAATGAAACAGGTTCATCTAATAGTAATCTTTCATAAAAACAAAAACTAGGAGGCTTATACAGATTCTATAATTGTAATTTTGGGTGATTTTTTCATAAAGTTACATGTTGAGTGGCCAATTTTTTGAATTAAACATGTCAAACATAGTACAGCTAAGTGATTTGCTATTTTTAAGAGTATTTCTTATTTTCTGAGGAAGTTGTTTTCAAACCATCGGAGGATTTGATGAAATTGCACAGTCTTTTACTGGCTAGCCTTCATATTGTTTAAATATATTGTGCCATGATATATTGTTTAGAATGGTTCAGTGATCCAATATTAAAATATTTATTGAAACCACACCTAATCAAAGTAGGTATACTATTTCCAACGATAACCGCACCACCTTTGTATATAATATCGTAGCATTGGTAGCTCGCAATCTAACAGTTTTTCAGTACTTATTANTACTGGCTTTCCTTCATATTGTTTAAATATATTGTGCCATGATATATTGTTTAGAATGGTTCAGTGATCCAATATTAAAATATTTATTGAAACCACACCTAATCAACGTAGGTATACTATTTCCAACGATAACCGCACCACCTTTGTATATAATATCGTAACATAGGCGGTATATTTATATTAATAATTATATTTATCTGCCACATAATTTTAAAGTAGTATAACTTCTTACTTTAGTACCCAAGCACCCACTGTTTGCTGTTTTTTTTATTATTACTGTAGAGACCCCTATTTCTATAATTATGAGAGCCCTACCCACGCTCTCACCCGTGAGGTGCAGCCATTGGCTTATTTCATTTAATCTTTTCTCTGAATCCCTAAGGTCTACTGCTAGAATATTATATTTTAAAAGCTTTACATTGTGTAGAACAAAATAAGTTATCTATAACTCGTTGTACTTCTTACAAAGTATGAAAATAATAGTTTTATCTATCAGTAGATATACAAACTTCATAATGATAAAAACACTAAATTTAAATCTCTCTAACTAACTTTTCTGCATAAAGCCTCGTACATAAACTTTGCATGCATTAACAAGGTACTGTCTGAGGATTTTCACCTATGGTATTGCATTGCCGTTTACCTGCATCCAATGGTATTCCAAGATAATTTTATTTAAGCCGAGTAATCTTTCTTTTACATTTATCAGTGAGGATCTTCGAAGTAACTGGTTGCTTATTGTTAACGCAATAGGTCTAGGTTCTCTAGTTAATGTCACTCTGAATTATTTTCTTAACAGAAACTCATTAATAGAATTTTGTTAGTCCTGCAAAACGATTGTTTGACTTATTTATTTTAACTTTTCGTCAATTTCCTGATCAAAAGTAGATTTTTGCCAGACCTATACTCTTTATCTATTAATTTTTTAGCCAAGATCTTTTTTTATATTATAATTAACATCCTTAAATGAAAGTTTCTTATATGTCACATCACTACTGAAGTGACTACTGGTTCCCTGATGCGACATATTGATCTTAACCTTGAGGTTGCTAGAGAGTAAGTATGCTTAAGATCTTACTGTAGTTTCTTTTATAGTTTGGTACCACCACTGCACTCTACATGAGTTTTTAAACATTTCTACTTATTGTACTGTACTGGATAATGCGATCGTGTAGAGTTAATCAGTAGGCTAATATGTTGTTAGCAAAATTCTCATGAGATGAAAATTCTCAATCTACTGGATAATTTCTTAGCAATTGACTTAACTTAGCACAATTAATGACAATAAAAGGTTTGTCGGTTAAAATTTGCTTTATAAACGATCTTTACTTGAATATTAATTTTAAAAATTGGCGTACGTATCATACAATAATGCGTACAGATTGTGTCTTATATCTAGAATCAGATTGCTGTACTAGAAGTTTGATGAATTTCAATAACTCATACGTATGAATTTATCTTTTTAAAGATGATTAAGGAAGTGCATCTTATAATAATCTGTTAACATAAGTTAGGGCCTAAGCCATTCTACCTCTGATAATACAACCTTTGCGTTTTTCCAAATTGTGGCAGCACTCGCATTTACAGCAGGAATTTATATTTGCAAGACTACATTTCAATCATTCCTAGATCTTGTGAGTTGAGGTTTATGTCTTACTTTAACAACTATCCTATAATAGTCTTAAACAAAACCTTATATCATTATGAGAGGAATTAAAATATCAGAATGGCTATTAGTTGACTAGAATCATCAACTTCTTTTATATCGATTCAACCGTCATTTTTAGTCAGTAGTTGTTAATTACGGCTTAGTATAATAGAGTTCTTAAAAAGACTAGTGATACTAATATTATGACATTCATCTATCAGTATAGCATTTTCTTTATGTTTTTTTTCTCAACTGAATGACAAATGGCGTTGCTTACCGATTGATCATTAGTTATTTGCTTTAAGAAATCTTTCATGAATGTGTAAAGAACTTTGGAATAGTAATAATAATTAGTTTAGATGTTAAATCAATAAACAAGTTTTATCACTGTTACCGTTACTTGCTAATGCGTATTGTTAATAAGCATAAATCTCATAATATGCAATAAAATCATCAAAGCTGACAGAAGACTGAATGCTTGGAATTTGTTCTATATTTAATACGGCAACAAAAAAAGCACTTTAGTCTTTAACACGGTCAACAATAAGCCCTGGACTTTTGAAAAACTGATTAGTTAGATGTGTTAGCTTTAGACGCTTTCGTTATTTCCTTCAATAAATAAATACCATTTTAGTTACTCTGACAGTTTTATGTGTAACCTTACTATTATCATTTTTCTACGAAAATTAACTAAATCATCATGCGGATCATCGATATGTACTTTAAAATAATCAATTATCCTGCCACCTAGAAGAAAATAATTAATTTGTTAGCAAACTTTAATAATATTATACACTGGTGGTACAACTAGAAGAAATTCGTGCAGAGTACGTATATACATATACTTTCTAACTATTCATCAGTGGTTGCAGTTAACTCATGATGCGCTAACTTTAAGAATAGCTACACGATACTCTGCAGTATGGCTGGCGTTTTCTTCAAGAACTCGCTCAGTAAGACCTAATAGTTGGTGTCTAAAGCTGTTTAATCTCCAATCGATAGCATGATAACACCTTATACAACTGTGTAGCGTATTATTGTTATGTTTAATAGTAATACTTATTATATCTTTAGGTTGTTGCATTTTAGCTAGAAATGACTCAATAATGTATATTTTGTAGCCATTTAGCGGTAATACAAGCTCTTGTTCACCTGCATATAATTTATTACTATCTTTAACAATATTTAGAATTGAGCTAAACGTTGAAAGTTGAACTAGTCAAAAAACGTAGCTGTGTTTTGAGAATAACTTAACAGGGAGAAAAGAACTGCACTTTTAGTATGAAAAAACTACCAGACACACTTTTTAACAATGTTAGTGATAGCAATTTAACACACAAATGACAGCAGTTGTGAGAGTTAAAATTTTGATGTTTTTGATGGTTGTATCTTATTGTAATAACCTTTGAGTACAGCATTAAATCAGCAGATGGTAGCAGACCGCCAAAGCTGTCAAATTAAATAATATCATCACCATATTTTCTATTTGCTGCCTAATAAGTTCATGGCCTGTTCTCATTATCTACATTTACTATTGCAGTTTTTTTATAACGCTGCCCCTTTATAGGTCAGTCATTTTTCATTAATACCCAGCAAAAATTCAAATGCAAGAATTCAGCAAAAGTGACAAGTAGATTAGCTATGGAAATTCCGGCCCAGGTGTGCTCGAGTCGCCAGGCGATTTCGGCCCACTCCCTCTCCGCGGCGAGCGGCCCCTCTGGTTTGGGTGGAGTGGTCCCTGCTGCAGCCAATGGGCGAGCAGGAGCTGTGGCTTCCTTGCATTCCTTGTGCGTGCGCTGCTTGAGTTTGCGTGCACTGTTTGAGCTTATGCGCAATGTGCATTAGCGCCTGTAGTGCCGCGGGCGCCAGCTGGTGACGTGCAACGCAGTTTGAGTTTGTACACGATGCAATGTACGTAAGTCGTCTGCAGCGTTGATTTGTGCGCGCTGTTTGAATGTGCGAAACCGTGTGCAGCTTGTGCACGTGGTAGTTATATGCATCCAAAACTTTTTTTGTGTTAGCGAGCGTGTTGCATGATAATGTAGGATGTGGAGTGGTAGGGAGATAATTGTTAAACATATTTTTTTTATTCTTAAAATCAGTTTATATTAAATGAAAAATGTACATGATTTACAAAACGATTTTGTTAAACATGTTGTTCTTAAAATACAATGCATTCTTATAGCTCTATATTATTATTATCATCGTCATGATCATCATCAACCCATTCCGTATTAAAGAAAAATTTCTTCATTTGCTTCACATTGTGAAGAGCACACATGTATTTGTAGGCTCCGTTGTGATTTACGCAAGTAGTAATCAATCTCGGGAGTCCGAACGGTGGATAGTCTGTCATATCTGTGACCTTGAAGCCAAATCTTTCAAGCCTCTTTTTTTTTAAATCTCCAATGACATGTATCTTTGTAGCATTTTCAAGATTTTCCCGTAAAATATTTCCTATCTCTGTATACTAAATTTTTTCCGAGTTTCAGGTTAGTCCATGATAGCAAAGTTCAAGGTATTAATTTTCATGTTTATACTTTTGAGGTAATTTTCGCCAGCTGAAGGGTGCTTTTAAAAGATATACTCGGGCTTCTGCATCGTTAGTATTGAGCGGGAGGATAGCCAATTCTTTAAGCACATAATCATTACCCGGTTTCTTGAAACCTTGCATGTCCACAAAATACTCCATCTTTCGCAATTATAGTATTTAATTTTATTGCTTTTTTATTTTTTCGTAACCTTGATTTTTAGGACAAAATCCTTTGTTGGTTAAATATTTATCGACGAAGTTTTTCAGCCCAGATTTCTTATTTCTATCATCATCATCCTTAGTTAAGATTTTTCAATACTTAACATTAGTTGTAAAATTACTCGTACACGGTTTATGTGACATATTAATTAAAGTAAAGCTTATTGAACATATTAATTTTCAGACAATTTTACAGTCTTTATCCTTCCATTTTTCCGCAGATTTTGTTTCATCAACTTTTATGTCTTTCTTCTCGTTTCTTCTAATAAATTTTTCCCACTCTACTTGTCGGCGTTTGTTTTCTGCTTCTTCTTTACTCCAGCTGTTGCTCCGACCTTTATCGATTGTGGTTGAAAATAAACTAATGCTAGCAAAGCCCTGAATCAACTTTGTATCTACACAAGTTTCTTGACATCCCCACTCATTGGACTTTATTGAACTATACGGTCAGGCAAAATTAAGCAATGAGCTGACGTATTGGCAGGAAAATTTGTATGCGACTCAAATTCTAGCCTCACATCTACTGGAGCATTTTTCAATGACTCGTTTAGTTTTGAACAATCGAGAGCGATTAAAGGTATTCGATTGAGAAAGTGCTGCTTGCCCAGTGAAGGCGTACAATCTTTGCCATAGTATAAATTTTGAAAATTAGCATACATATGATATAGCAATGCATACTGATTGCGCGTTACACCAAGATTCAGATCACAATCAGGATAATATTGTAAATTTAAGTAGAGTTTCACATTTCTTATGTTGCAGTGATCAAACATACTGGCGCTTACATTTTTCTGATTTTTACGGTTAGTTTGAAAGGCTAAAATAACGTAACGTAGCTTTTCCAACTGATTTAATGTTTTACCTGTTCATATATGTTTGGATGTGCTAGGTAACAGGGGATACTCATATAATTTCCAAGTTCGAAAACTCATAGGCATAAACTTGTCTTTGCAGATAATTTAATAAACGAATTTTATGAGAATCTGACATAACCAAATATGGCATGAGCCACTCGAGCTTCAATATTACTATTTTAAAGTCTTCTCAAGTTTCTACGGCCGCGATATCAGCAGCATTAGCATTAACTGGAGTTTGCAACACGGCATTCATATCGTTTCTTGCTCTTGTAAGTATAAGCTCATGTTTTACATTAATAACTATTTTACGATAGTCTTCAGCAAAACCCAAAATCATATTCAGTGAAAGCATGATATCAAAGTAGCCGTTATCATTAGTAAGATCATCAGCTTCTTGTCCAACACCAAGCCAACCGGCACTTATCATAAATTTTTAATCAGGACGAAGTGATAACCAATTTTTCGTAAGGGTTGTTAATCCAACATTTTTGCACTTGTCGACCTCTATGGAATGTATCTCATATCTTATTACTTTAAATAAGTAGCAGATTGCGTTGTTTATCAAAGCAGTATTTATTACTGCTTTATTTCCATCTGCTTTGACCAATCTTTCATAAACATGTAAAGAACTTCTGGATGGTAAAATATACAAATCTTAATGTTGAATTGAAATTCGAATTTCATCGCTGTTACCATATGTTAAAGATGCATACGGCTGATGAGCATGAATCTCATAGTGCGCAATAGATTTATTAAATGCGACTGGAGACTGAATACTTAGAATCTTGTCCATTTTTTATACAACAAAAAAGTACCCAACTTATTTTCCACCAGGGTTTCTTATTTTTAAACCAAGACTTTTTATAAACTTAATGTTTTGATGAGTTAATTTTTGACGTGTTGGCTGTCTTCTTAGATGTCTCGATGCTTTAATGGACTGTTTTTTCTGACGTCTCAACGGTTTGAGATCTCGTCGTTGACTAAGTGCTGGAGTGCATATTGAGCTACCTATATGATTTGTTTGATTATAAATGATATTCATTATAAAGAGGGTTTTATATGCAATCTTATAATTATGACTTCACCTCGAAAATTGACTAAATAACCGTCCTCATCTACTATACGTACTTGAATATGATCAATAATACGTCCAATAATCAGTAAATAAATTATTTGTGAAGGAACTTCAATAATTTTATATCCTTGTGGTACTGCTGGAAAAAATTCATGAATCGTGTGCATTTTGTTGCTATTTATGTAAGCTCCTCTCGTAATGTTACATTCAACTCTTAATGCGTTTATCTTTAGAATAGCTACAGGTAAGTCTGAAATATGAGTGGTGTTATGGTTAAGAACTCGCTGAGTTAAACCTAATAGACTACCTCTAAAATCCTTAGGTCTAAAGTCAATAGTATGGCTGCACTTGATAACACTTCGAAGCGTATTATTGTTTGGCGTAATATCAAGAGTTATGTTGCGAGATTGTTATACTTTAATTAAAAATGACTCAATATCTTGAATCTCATAACTACCGATTGGTAATACAATAACTTGATTGTCAACGTTAAATTTATCACAATTTTCATTAATATTTGGAATAGAGTTGAATGAGAAAAGTTCTACTAAGCCAAGAACGAAGCTGTGTTTGGCGATAATTCAATAAGTGGAAAATACTGTGCTTCTAAAACAGAAGAAGTACCAGAAAGGCTCAATGTTAATGTTTCTTCTATCATTGTCAAAGTACAACTAAGAAGTTTCTCTTGATGTAAGAAAGTTATATTTGTTTTGAAAGATACTTTAAGCACAAATGACAGCAGTTGTAAGAGTTAAATTTTTGATAAAGCTTATGATTACATTTCACCTTATTAACTTTAAGATATAACATTAAGTCGATAGGTGGCTGAAGATCTCCAAAACTGTTAAAATATACAACATTATTACCACGTTTTCGATAAGCTACCCAGTGAGTTTCAGGTCCATTCTTATCATCAAGATTTATAGCTGTTTCAGAAAACCGCGGGCCATCAGCAGGTATGTTGTTTCTCATGAATACTCCACCAAAACGTGGGATTTTTAAGATTTTAGAATATTTCATCAAATCTATGTTGGTCAGAGCTCGATCAGGTAATTTTACTGCTTTGAACTTTTTTTGATTTTTTTNTCTTGTGACCCCCTTGTTACCTGAGAAATTGTGTCTATACCCATCTCATGTTTAAAGAACTTCGTTCTTACCGTGGGTCCCATGACCCATTAATTTCTTTAAACCTTTTCCAACGTAAGGCTTTAAATAGACTTCTAATCCAGTTTTATAAGGTCTGAGATAAAGACCTTTCCCGAGGGCAATTGCTTCCATGGTTTGATTATGTCTCTGACTGTCAGCTAGATTCTTTTTGGCTGACTTAGTAACATTAATGCTTTTAATAATTCCTGCTATTCGATTGGCTATAGCACCTGTTGCACTCAAACCAGCAAACAAGGGTATCAGAGGTAGAGCTTCGCCAATTAGAGTAGGAAGGTGGAAGATGCGGGGACTTTTAACATGCTTTTTACCACCAGATTTTTTAACAGCAGAACGAGCTCCTCCAAAGCACTACTAATAACATCTTAAGCTTTTTTGCTATTGTTATTCATGACTTGTAAAGCAGCTTTAATAATTGCACTTAAAGCACTACCTTGTTTTTTTAAGCTACTCTTTTTTCTTTTCCTTTTGTTAATACAATGTTTCTTCTTCTTCTTCTCCTTCTTTAGCCCCATACCAAATTTACTTTTAAGCTTCATAGCACCAAACACAAAGGTAGCTGCTGCTTTTTCACTAATACTTGAATCTGAATCTTGAACTCTTTGCCAAGCCTTATCAGCTAAAATTTTATCTGCTTCGCGTCTGGCTTTTAAATCTTGTCAATTTTCGGAGTATGCTATATCATGCTCTTTACACGCAGCGTCCAGCAGATTAACTCCTGGATCTCCTCTAGCAAGACGCTTAGCAAGCTTAGTACCAGGCCCACAATACTGATATCCAGGCAAATGAAGCTCTACTGGTAAATAATTTATGATTTTATTTACAAGACCTCGTCCTCTCTTACATTGCATGATCATGATGATACATGATGATGATTAGTCTTCAGAGGTTGAATTATGACTAAGCGTCCGAGAAAACAAATAATGTATTTATAGTAGACGAATTCGTTACAATAAAAAGCTCGAAATATAAAAGCGTTATACTATTCAATTAAAAGATTAGTTGTCACTCATCCTTTATACCGAGTAGACATAGAATTCAGAGAACAATCCATAAAATTACAAGTTCCAAATTTTGACGCTATTATAAAACAAGAAAAGCGTTTAAATCGACATAGTAAAGGTCCATCTGATTGTGGTAAAACTAATAGCTTATTGGCTTTAATCGTGCATCCCAATGGTGTTAAGTTTGAGAATGTGTATGTGTATTCTAAATCGCTGCATCAGCCAAAATACAAGTTCTTAAAAGATTTATTGGAGCCTATAGGAAGTGTAAAATACTGACCTTTCAGCGAACATGAGACTGTCGTTTCACCCGATGATGCTTTACCAAATTGTATGATGATTTTTGATGATATAGCTTGTGAAAAACAAGACAATGTAAAGGCCTTTTTCTGTATGGGTAGACACAAAAATGTTGACTGCTTCTATCTTTGTCAGTCATATGCTCAAGTCCCAAAGCATTTTGTAAGGGATAACGTTAATTTTTTAGTTTTATTCCGTCAAGATGAAGTTAATTTGAAGCATGTGTATAATGATCATGTAAACTCCGACATGTCAAACATTAAATTTGAAAATTTATGCTCTAATTGCTGGAATGATGATAAACATGGATTTGTTGTAATAAATAAAGATAAACAAATGAATTATAGTCGCTACAAAAAAGGTTTTAATAATTTTGCTGTACATTTAAGTGATACCTAGTGCAATTATTACAGTCAGTCGCAAGACATTGTAGCATCATCATCATCGTCAGCATCATTATCATTATGTATGAACAAGAGAGAGACGCTCTACATCAGTTAGTGAAGGCACGTGAGGCTGTTGGAAAAAAGTATAGACTATAGAAGTTTAGGAAAAATGAGGCTAAAAAAGTGCTTAGTGAAACTTTTAAACCAATTACAGACCCTCTAATGAAAATTGTTGCCAAAACAAAAAAACGAAAAAATAATAGTAATAATTCTGTTAAACATAATCATTTTTATAATAAAAACGATGAAGAAAATAATAAAGTTAATAAAGAAAAGCATCCAAAAGACAGAGAGAAGTTTAGTGAAAGTGATATAGCATTCAAGTCCGCCATTAGTGAAAATGATGATAATACTGATTTGAATAATACTATTCGGAATCAATTAGTTGATTCAGTGCAAATTAGTAAGAATTCATTAAATAATTTTTATTTACAAATACTTGATGAAAATCAAAAAGATTTATTACATTTAAAGTATGGAGTGTGGAAAGAAAATGAGGTGTACAAACTTGGCGATTTGCGAATAGAATTTGAAAATAATCATATTAAAATAGATGATTCGAAGTATCGAATGACTCCGGGATTAATGGAGCTACTCATCAAAAAGCATCCTAATGAATCTCTATTGACACAGGAGGATTTTGGAAAATACTACATATTATTAAAAATTTCAAATGTTTACAGAAAAGGGTTTAAAAAAACGGAGCTATACGAACCCATAATAGTAATAAGTTTATTAAAATAATTGCTCCAATGTTCGATCTCACGGTTCATCAAAAAGGTGGATCGCTGCTACCTCATTATAAAACTGCTCAAATAATGCAACAAGTAGATTATACACACTGGGATGATCCTACTAAGTTAGTAGATCGCTTACGCTTATTAATAGCTATAAAGTCGGCAGGAAATACAAGTCTTGACAATGAAATTTTATCTATCATCGAAGAGCTTCGTGAAGGAGGATATATATATTGATGTGCACAATTTTTGCTTCAGCATAAAAATGAGTGTCGATGTATTCGGTCAAAAACTAGGTAAAACCGAAGGCGGTAGCCAAGGTCCTCCTGGTATTGGGTATAAACTTACAACAGATGGGCAGTATGACTTAAATAACAAAAGACTGTGCAATGTTGGAACACCGAAACAGCTCCAAGATGCAGTAAATTATGCTTACTTGATTGAAGTTATTAAAAAGCTTGAAAAAGAAATAGATAGCTTTCGAATTTTTGTGTTCAACTTACAAAAAAAATTCCCATTTATTCAAGCTGATTCAGAAAACTGAAACCTAGACAATCAATACATGGAGCAAATCGTTGAGGAATTTAATAAGGCAGCAAGGCGTAATTATCCTTGCAGAAAATTCAACATACGTGGTTTAGATGAGACTTGGCAAGCAGACCTTGTAGAGATACAGCCTTACGGTTCCGAAAACAAAGGATATCGGTATATGCTCACTGTAATAGATATTTTCTCCAAGTACGCATGGGCTGTACCCATCAAGAAAAAAACTGGTAAAGAAGTAACTGCAGCAATGCATTCGATATTAAAAAAAGGACGGGTACCAGTAAACATGCAAACTGATAGCGGCAAAGAATTCTATAATGCAAACTTCCAAAATCTCATGCAAAAATATAAAATAAATTTAAACTCAACTTACAGCAATCTTAAAGCTTCAATATGCGAGCGATTCAATCGTACTTTAAAAGATTTAATGTGGAAAAAATTTAGTTTGCAAGGCAGTTATAAGTGGTTGAATTCAATACAAACGTTAGTTAAATTATATAATAATAGGAAGCATCGAACAATTGGTGTGAAACCGAAAGACGTTACTGTTAAAAATAAAGTTCAAGTCTTAAAAAAATTTTTAAAAAAATGTGAAAATAGCAGTAAGCCAAAATTTAAAATTGGTGATAAAGTACGTGTGAGCGAGACAAAACAAGCATTCGAAGAAGGTTATACACCAAATTGGTCGACAGAAATATTCACAATCACGCGAGTAGCAGCAACAAATTCAACGATATATCATCTGAAAGATCATCAAGATCAACCTATTTTTGGAGGTTCCTACGAGCAAGAACTGCAGAAAACAAAGCATCCTGGTGTATACCTTATAGAGAAGATCCTTTAAAGGTGTGGCAATCGAGTTTTTATTAAATGGTTGGGTTTTGACGGTACTCACAATAGTTGGACAAATAAATAACTAAGATATTTGAATTACTTTAAGTTAAAAAATTATAAGATTGTAATATGTATCAAGCAATAATGAAAATGTTACATAGAAATAATGTTTCAAATAAATACTCAAATTTTAGAGAAAATTGTAATTTATTTTTTTCATTTTTTTACATCACACATAAGAAAATATAATGTGTTTTCCATTATATACAATAAATAATTTAAATTTATTCACAGCATCCAATAATTCATTATAGAATTCTTCGTTTTTAAACAAAGCTGCACTTATACTAGTCTTCAGAAAAATTTGAAATTCATCGTCAAGTTCTGCAACTATCTTGGGTCCGAATTTAGTATAAGCTTTTCTTAGTTTTGACACCATGTAGTTTTGGTCAGGAATCAATTCGGAAAGTTTTTTCGTTGGGAGAAAATCACTGTCAGCGATTTTGTTAAGTGTTGCAAGATCCATCTTTAACAAACAAAAAAACATGAGTTAGCATAAATTATTCAAACATTACATATGCTGTGTGAATATGCACAAATATTTACTATAAGAAAAAAAAAAAATAAATAAAAAATGAAAAAAAAATATGTTACCTTGACTGTATTTAGGTTTTTTACGAGGTGGTTCACTTAAAGGTGATGTCAGCTTCTGTTGATTGAGTTCAACCTTACTTGGACCTCTGCTGGGGTGTAGAATGAGCTTGCCTGGTCGAGACGACTCCTTATATGGTACCGATCCCCCCACTGTAGGCTCATCTGCTAGTGTTCTGTCTATTTTTGAGGGATCCAATACAGGAACAGTCCTTGCAGCTTCTCCTACCTGATTGGCTACCTCTTCTATCGATCCTTCCCTCTTATTGGATGATTCATCTCCCACTATGCTATAATGACCCCATGGTAGAGTATCGGTACAACCAGGTTGCAAAAATCGTTTGTCGTCGTGTGCACTTAAAGCAATTTTCGTTTCTTTTTCAGTGAATAGTTGATGATGACGCGATCTAATAATTTTCTGCTCTCGAGTGATGCTAGTATTTTCAGTCAGACACTTGATGTAATCTTCAAAGGTTATCGTAGCTCCTACAATGGAGCTTTTTACACCTTTAGCTTTTTTTAATAGTTTTTGATTTTGAATTTTTACGCTATACATTTTACTTCGCAATCCTACAAATTCCAACATAATATTACCATTGCATTCATCTTTCATAAGACCAACAATTTTTTTGTTTTCACAAGGCATATTAAAGTCATTGTTGATAGGATAGTCCCACGTGTCAAATTCTCTGATATTCTCACGCATCATATTATAGATATTTTTATTCGTTATTTCATATATAAGACTATCAGTGTCGGTATACAACAGTTTGCACTGATCCCCAATTTTATTTCTCATAAAATCATAATGAAATTGATACACAAGTGTTTTGGACAGGTCCAAGACACTTAATCCTATGTATATTGGTTTTTTAATAAAAATATCAGTGCGCATTAATTGTATAGCAACAAGCTGCTCGTCAAATATGTCACAACTATGAAAATTGGGACGTAGAAATATATGCTTCTACCCCAAATCTTCCTGCCCACTTGTTGATAAGCTTAACATCAATTCGTTTGCGCTCATTTTCCATTGTTTTTCCATATACTGCATTATTAAATAAATTGTACAACATCTTCTCGAAGTCATTTCTTGCATTTTGATGTTTTTGACTGTTTAAGTCAATGTCTGTTTTTAACCAGGAACTTTAATGAAACTGTATGGCTTTATAGATTTTTGTTATCCAGAGACCATGACTCACAGCTTGCTTGAGTGCCCGATAGTGTATTACATCTCGTTTTTTGTCGTACAAAGTAGTCAATAATTTTTTTTGTTTGGATCCTGGAGGTGTCATGTGCTCAGCACAGAATGGCAAATCCTTGTGTGCGTTATGGAGAGTTTCGGGGTGAGTAAGATCTACTTCGAGTACATACCCGATTTCAGCATCATCTTCTACATTCAAAATACCTTTTGGGTTAATATTTTCAATCCATTTGAAACCAGCGTAAGGCAATGGTTGTATCATGGCCCAACTATACAAATTATTGACATCATAATACATTAGATATTTTTCATCCATATCATCGCGTTTGCCTTCTTCCATGTATGCATTATTTGCTTTAGCATCAGATGTAGCACATCAGTCTTCAAGTATAAATCTGAATACTGCCCAAGTGTTTGAATGTTAAAAGTATTCCAGATACTTTTAGCATGCTCATACTCTTTATCAGTAATATCAGCTTCGTATAGGCTACTATAAAAATCTTGTTTTGTTGGTATCTTTTTTTTCTCTAGTTTTTGAAACTTGGATGTACAATCACACGAGAATATACCTTTCCTCATGAATAAATTTATCTGATTCATATCGTAGTTATCATTTGAGAATATACTTTCGATAATTTTCATTTCATCTAAATATGATGACAGTTTGTCGAGAGATGACGGCATAAATTTAAAGGTATCTATGAATCGTAGATTGATATCAGTTCAGCATATTCTGTAAAAGAAATACACTTTTCCTTTGTCCGAGGTGAAAGTTGAACTCTTCCTGGGAAGTTCATCGCGAGTACTTTTATAAACAAATGAGAATCATAACCGCTTAAGTTATTAAAAATTATCATTATCGTTCGTAAATCATGATAATTAATATTACACTTGCTATGCGCAGGACCTCAAAACCTGCAATAGAAAAAATATTTTTTTGTTTGGTGTATGAAATAATAATAACTGTTACAGTAAAGTAAAATAAAAAAATATGCGTACCTTCTAGTCAGATGACAATGATCTCATACTTTTTTATCAACTAAACTAAAGGGCTGGTTACATATATGACATAAACAAGCTTTCATACTCTGATTGACTATCATTCTAACTGCATTTGATATAACATCCAATACTGTATGCTACATGATGTTGATACGCACGTTTATTTTCAACGGATTCCAATAAACAATCGAAGTCCGCATAAACAACAAAAGTTACTCGGTTCTTGTATGTAAAATTTTTAAATTCAAGTATGTGCTTAGTGTTCTCTTTTTTAGGTAGAATAATTTCGCAACTATTCATATTTTTGCAATCTTGCTTCTCCATGGGCTTTCAATTTATCATTAGACCAAAAGTAATGAAGGCATCGGTCACATATGTTTGCGGCATGTTGATGTTCAGACAACTGTTTGCGTATTAAACGTGACAAATTTTTAATCCAAACAACATGATATTTATACTTGGTATTTAAATCGTTCTCAATATTGATTGTTTTATCATCCTCCTCATTATCAATATAAAAACTTACAACAAGTAAAAGCTTAACATGATTTTCTTTTTTGTTTCCTGATAAATGACTAGGACAAACATTATAAGTGTTACCTTTCTTTTTTTAAAAATATAAATTCACCAAAACATTATTTTGTTTTTCAAATTTAGAAATTTTTTTAGGGGATACCGGGAACTCAATATCATTAAAATTTAACTCGTTTTCGTATCTTCTATAATTTGAGACACGATTTGCATTTTTATTTACTGGATGCAATGCTGATAAAATAGCCCATTCAAAGCATTGATTGTCCGTGTTAACAATATTTACACAAGCATTTTTTTTTTAATGTAATCTGGTAAATCTATAAATGAACTACCTCACATAGGATTCAATTTATTTATGTTGATGACTAAATTCAATATTGAATGTAAAAATCAGCCAGAACCAGCATCTTCAAAGTCATCCATACTTTGCTCAATTGGTTGTTGCACATTCTTATCAAACCAATAGTCTAAATCAGTTGTTTGATAAATGGATTGTGAGTTTGTGTTAAAGAATTTTATATTAGCACTTTCAATGTTACCTTTTACTATAACATATTTAGATGACAACACTGTATTAACTTTTAGTGCTTCATGTTTGCTTAGAGACTGTTGTATTCGGTTAAAAAACTGCTTCTTTAAATCTTTAACAAAATTTCTCAAACCTTAATGTTTTGAATTAACAATCAATGCTGTCATAATTTGTTTTTCGAAAGCACTATTAACATCTTCGAGACTTACTGTTTTATTGCTCTTAGCAACTGGAAGTGTAAGTTGTTGTTAACGGTATTATTGCTGATGTAGATGCCCCTGCAGCTATACCTTCACCTTGAACGTATTTTATGAAGTTATTTTTAAACTTGCTAGTTAACGCGAACTCTATATTATTTTCTGGTTCAAACACTTCGGGTTCATGTTCAAATGCTGTAGCTGCTGCCTCAACTTCACGATCACTGTCTGATACAAAAACTTCAGACTCATTGATAAATATTTTTGCTGCTTCTACTATTTCTAAGCGATCATAAAGTAGTTGTATTAAAGTTTTTAGTAAAACTATCGCTGATTTAAATTTTTGCAATTCGGAAGTTGATAAGTAATAATTGGAAGTTAATAATCCTTTAGAACTGTAAGACTGCTATCTAACTGAATTTGCATACAAGCAGCATTATATCTATTTATAGTTAGGAGCACACGGTGGCTTGGTCGGCTAGGTCGTGGATTCGTACGCGGGAGACCGTGGTTCAATTCCCGGCCAGTGCAACTTTTTCGGGCAAGTACCTCTGTGATTTTTCACATGTGCTTTTTCACCACGCAACGCTCCTCAAGGAGGGTTTAGGCGACTTTCTCGCAGTATAATTGCCTAATTTCCCCCTACCCCCTCCCATCCTTCATCCCTTCCTTCTCCCAAGGGCTAAGTGCCCATAGTAGTGCCCTTATTAAAGTAGCCGGACGTAGAGCACTATAATGTATAAAAAAAAAAAAAAAAAAATAATTTTTTTATTTTAATGATTCCAAATTAAGCCTTATTTCGCTTTATCTTCATTATTAACGGAGATACGGCCGTTTTAAGTTTTGGCGATCTTTAAAAACTAAAATCTCAGATTTTGAGCGTTTTCACGGGTCAGTCTATATCTGCTATGATGTTCCTGACTGCCTAGACTTTTAAATACTCTGATTTGATATCTTTTTGTGTTGTTGCAAGAGCCTAAATCCAAAAAAAAAAAAAAA